>JACEIK010004131.1:105727-142168 GCA_018107945.1 Datura stramonium | reverse complement strand
TTATATTTACAGGTGGCTATAGGCCCAGTCGGCCGGAGGCTGTGTTTACAGCCGTTATATAGCCCGTTGTTTCCAGAAATCTGAGATAGAGCCAGCCAGGTACTATATGTGCTTAGGCTCACCAGTTAGCAGTTCAGGTCCTACTAGGACACCAGGTGTCAGTCATACCCTCCAAGGCGGGGCGTGACAATAAGAGAGGCTATAGATGAAAAGGTTGGCTATAAAGTCTTCTCAGTCACAGCCAACAATAGAATAACATCATAAGAATTGTCACCAATGATGGAGAATGAAGATTGACTTTAAGTAGAAGATATTTTTGATTTATAAAGAAAGAAGAAGAGCGATGTTGCATAAAAAAGTTAGGAATAATTGCAATTAATTAAAAAGTAATAGGTCATCATTGCAACAATGCTTTGAAAACCCAACTTGTTCAGAATCCATCCAAATCATGATGTGTGGTCAAAAAGACAGGAAGTGATTTCGTGTAAACAAGAATATTCCACTCTTCTTAAAGAAAAGGAACTCTTATCAAGAATATAAATGAAGAGTGATCATTATCACTTACCGGAAAAATTCAAAATTTTGTCTGAAAAGTGTGAAATACTATTTGTACAGTGTGAAAGAAAAATTTAATACGTGGACATATTAAAATAAAGATACAAGCCACAAAGGGTTAGCACCTGCAGCGAAGCTACAAGATCAAGCACGGTCAATATTCCATAAGAGATAAAAAATTAAAGGAGTAAAATTGGACACAAGAAAAAGAATCCGGATGAAAATGAAAAGATAGCTAAGGAATGAACATTTCAAAGTAAATGTCATCTGTTACTCCACTTGCAATAAAATTCATTAATTGTTCATTAAAGATAATTTAATGTATCGTGATTGTCAAGCGTTAAGATTGTAATTGTATTATGATCTATATAAAGACCAACAATGTATCGAAAAGGATCATCAGATAACAGTAGAAAAAGCATACTCTCAATTCTTTATTTATAGCTCTCTATTGACCAAAATTATTCTCCAAATTTATTTTGTAGCATTTCTCAAGACGTAATCTTGAGCTCAAGTCATTAGGCTAAATCTTTCGTTATTGCTATTATTATTTTTTTTTGCATATTTTATATTCTACTCATTAATTTGACCAAGTCAACCTCATATCATTTTCGTTTCATTATAAATTCAATTGCATCTTCTTCTTTTTTAATGGTAAACACCACACATAATTTTTTTTCTCATACTGTAGCTTTTACTATTTTGTTCCTTTCTTAAAGGTAGCCGTTCGAATAACAATAATATAATTTATTTTTATCTATGACTTTTGTTATTTTTTTCATCACTTATTGATAATCTGAGGAAGAAGAGACTATGTACTAAATGCTTTGTGTCTATTTGACGACCACAAAAATTGGTAGTCGGCACAAAATACTTCATGTTATATTTTGTTATCATGGTATACTATACAATACATATTTTAATTTTTTAGGATTGGCAAACAATATTTATGGAAATGAACACAGGCCCATTGTCGGATCAAGGGTCAAGCTAATAATGCAGTGGCTTTAGTCCCCCTACTTTTTAAGGCTTATTTATTTATTTATTTATTATTTTTAATTATTTAATTTAATTTGATATTTTTAAATTAAAAAAAATTAAAATTTATAATTTAAATTAAGTTTTTAATTTTTTTAATTTTTTTAATTTTTTTAATTTTTTTAATTTTTTTAATTTTTTTAATTTTTTTATTTTTTTCATTTTGTTCAAAATAAGTGGTGTTTGAAGTTTTAATTTTCAAAATAGGATTGTATTTTACATAATCAAGAAGACATTAATGTTCTTCCAATTTTGCTCCTTATTTAAGTGGAGAGAGTTTTACATAATTGAAAATATTAAAGAGTTATATCTTTTTCAAGATATTTATTGGGGGTAAGTGGATAAAATTGTATTTTTTCTATCTAGAAATGAGGAGTTTCTTGGGGTGTGCTCAATTTGAAAACACCACTTATTTTGTAACGGAGGGAGTACTTATGAATTAATACAAATGAAGTAATAAGTCAATTCTATGATAATTTCACTTTAAATTATTTTTTGAAAATTTATGATAAAAAATTATAAGATCTTTATAAGAGAAGGAGATGTTATGAATACAATGGTGTGGTTGTCCATTTAATGAATCCATTGAATTGTTGATGTTTTATATACAATGAACTCTTCAACATACATGTACCATAGTAATCCATATTTGTAACATTTGGGTGACTTCTCATCTTATAAATTGAGATGTTCTTCACCTTTGAAGAACACACTTGAAAGAAAGAAGAAAGTTATCTTATATTGTTCTATCTTATTGTTTCTCTTGTTCTTTATATTGTTTCTTTACATTGTTGTTTTGAGCTTTATATTACAACACGTTATCAGCACGAAACTCTAATTAACTAACAATATTTTCGGTATGATTTTCATTTTGTGTTGCAACATCAGGCAAAAGGTACGCTTTTCCAAATAATTTACTTTTCTTTGGATTTTAAATGCGAAATATTATAGTTACATTCTACTACATGTCACTCTAGAATTTTATATCTTAAGTTCTCAATACATAAGCATGAAGCAATATTAAAGATATTGGTCTTTATAGTAACTAATGAAGCAGTCCACTAATATTACGGAACTCTTTAGTTTAAGAGAATAATGGTTTTGAATTTTACTTCCAGTTTGTAAGATTGATATAGATCAATTATATTTATTCTTATAATTACAATCATGTATTTCACTAAATTATGTGTTTGAATATATATGGTACGAAAAAAAATATCATTGTTCATATTTGATATAGTTTGATTATCCATATTTTCCATAAGTAAATTATGGTAGTTCTGAATTTTATTGTATTTTGAGTATGTAATTATATTAGAGAGTGGTATTGATCATAATTATTTGTGGATATCAATATTAGATATATCTTCATTAAAGTTTTAAAGGTTATAATATATAATATACGTGACTATTTTAATTCAACTTACACGAGTGTAAAAATATATGACCATTAGACTGATAATAAATATTTTCATAAAGGCTTATTAAAACAAAGCATATTCATTTAACTCTATAATTGTTAAATTAAGTGATAATACGTTCAATGTATGGTTGATTATTATGATCACTAAAAGTGAATATTTATAAATGTTTGTTATGTTCATATTATTGATGAATTATTCATCTGCTTGTAGAAAATTATTATTTATAAGTTTTTCTAATGATGTGAAAAGATGTAATTCACAAGGATGAAGTTATATTTCAATCTTTTTTGACTTTGTAGATTAAACATTATGAAATTATTTTATATCTCATTGTGGTTATGCAAAATTATAGTTCATTCCTTGGAGTGAATGGGAGACAGCGATGATAAATATCATTATAAAGGAAAGACATCGGGTTTTGAGTCCTAATGCACCATGATTATAAGACATTGGGTTCTGAGTTGCTTGTCATGGCCTAACATGCCTTATATGGATAAAGTGTTGGGGTCCATGTCCAATGCACCATATTGATAACATAATAGTGATTGAGTCAAAATAATGTGTATTATTGAAGAGTCACTTCTTTGGTTTGTCCATTCTATAAAGAGAATGTGGGAGTGATAAATCAAAAAAGTCACGAAGACTAATATTAATTATCAAGACCATTGATGAATGTGGGGTAGCAGAGATGAAGTAATAATCGTCAAATTTCATGATGAAAACTATAAATAAGAGAATATTATGGGTTCTTGAAATAATCCTTCAAGGTGAAGGTGGGGGTCTATCATCAATGGTATGAATGGGTATTAGACATGTGGTATTGTCGTTTGCTAGAATAATTTTCAAGCTTTATTAATCCTCCATCAAAAGAAAGGAAAACAAGGTAAGGGCCATTTGACCTTTCAAAAATGATGTTGAAGTACTGGGGCCATATGAATAATTATATGATAAATGCTACGACAAAATAAAATTCATGAGGCATGTCAAATAATTATAATGTGGCCATATGAAATAAATTTATAAATGGACATGCTCTTGATTGAAGAAATACCACAACTCACCTCGAAGGGGAGGTTTGATAAAAATGCTTCTCTCTTTTGACTATGAAAAAGGCATATATTAATAAAAATGTGGTAGTACAAGTTGATTAGAGGCTTTGGAAGAGGCGACCTTATTCTGTCTGGAGGAACAATATTGGTTATTAATAATGCACTATATTGTAGTCTCAAAAACTTGTTAAGTTTCAAGGTTATTAGCCAAAATGGCTATCATGTTGAGGCTTGTCAATATGAAGAAAATGTTGAATACTTTATATTACACAATAAAAGGCGAAAAAATTGTGCATAAAAAATTACCCACATTTTCTTCTAGGTTGTACCCTTTTTAAATTGATATGGTTTGAATCACATATCTATGAAGTAAATAAAATTTTTGGTTATAATGATTTTATCATTCGGCATGACCAGGTTGGGTCATCCGTTTTAGTCTTTAAATTATTGAAATTCTGGGCACCTTTGAAGGGCAAAATATTCTTCAATCAAGGGAATTTTCTTGTCTTTGCTTGTTCTCAACGAAAGTTGGTTGTCCAATATGGCGGCTAAGGTTGGAACTCAATCCCTTTGCATTTATGAAACATATAATTATATATGGGTCAATTCATCCTCCATGTGGATCATTTAAATATTATAGCTTATGATGTGCATCTATAGATGGTCACATAATTCTTATTATCAACCGCAACATGGCTTTTTCCAGTTGTGGCTCAAATAATAAGGTTAAAAACACAATTTCAAATTATGCAATAAAAAGACAATAAATCTTGATAATGCTTGAGATTTATCTTAGGCCTTTAATGATTATTATGTCCTTTGGAATAACCATTGAACATTCGATTGCTCATGTTCATACTCAAAATAGTCTAGTAGAATCATTGATTAAATGTTTACAATTGATAACTAGACCATTGCTAATGAGGACAAATTATTTGTTTCATTGTGGGGGCATGCCATTTTGCATCTTTGACACCACTTGTGCGTATAAGGCCTACAGTTATCTTAATTCTCCCGCCATTGCGATTGGCTTTTGGCCGGGAGGCAAATATTTTCCATTTTAGAATTTTTGGATGTGCGGTATATGTTCCAATTGCTCTACCAAAATGCACAAACATGGGTCCCCAAAGAAGATTGGGGATATATGTTGGGTATGAATCTCCTTCTATTATAAAATATTTAGAACCAATTGCGGAGATTTATTTACGGCAAGATTTGCTTGTTGTCGGTTTGATGAATCAACATACAATGGGGAGAAATATAAGCAATTGGAAAGGAGATGGGTGGAATGATTATCACTCTCTCACTTAGATCCTTGAACAAATCAGTAATGTGAACAAGAGGTTCAAAGATGATTTATTTGCAAGTGTGCGGTGCATTTACTAACCTTCCAAAGTGTTACACCATGTGATTCTTGACACTTAGTTGGCCACGTCGCTTGTTGGTTAAGGTTTAGAATGCCATACATGCGAGAAAAGGGTAGGAGAGATAGGACAAGCGCCAAGTCGAGACGCCGCAAGGCAAATGCGACTTATAAATCATTCGACAAATGTCACTTAAAGGCCCCAGTATATAAGGCTCCACTTCATTTTAAATCATTTTCCCTTCATATAATTTGTTAGCTGAACAGAAAACGAGAGGAATGAAGGGTTTGATTAAATTTCCTTCGTTTGCAGTCAAGCGAGTCCAAACTCGAATAACCGGATAGCGAGTATAAGGCATTTGTCGGGAGCATTCTGTGAGTTAGTTTCACGAAATTACAAGATTAGGCGAATCGTCGTCTGTGAGCTAAGGTAAATGGAATTGCTCTAAATTAATGTTAATATACTTCGACATTAAAGTTGAGTATTTCTCCCTTCTAAACCCAGAAATAGCCAGGTTTTCGGTGTTCTTCGATAAGTCAAAAAGAATAGGCAGTAAGTATAGCCATAATATGGTTTCTTTCCAAAATAATAGTTGAATTAATTCTATTCTTTCGTGAATATGAATACAGTTGGGAAATAATAAATACAGCCAAGTTATGTGATTAATCGGAAAGTCGGAGTTGGGGTATGTAAAAACCTTTCTTTCGGCAAGCTAGTAGTTCTAGCCCAGCAAAATAGTATGAATTTAGGTGGGTGTTTGAAGTCGTATATTATTTTGGTATGAAGTTTAAATATGTTAGAAAATATAATACGGTGTTCAACATGAAATTCGGTAAAAACAGTCATAAGTCAGCCGAATATTCAGGGAATATTATTGCAGTTCGTATATCTCGGTATGATTCGGTACATTTCAACATGAGATTTAGAGCAGTGCCGAAACATAAATATTATTGCCCAGGATCCGATTATATATATTACATGTGTCTATTGCTATGCATGGAGACATGATTGTTCTATGTTGGGCACCCTTAGAGCTTCCTTGACCGCTCCGGGAGGTTAATAGGCATGTCGAGCTCGGCTGAGGGTGAGATACGTCGCTCTATGGGTGGCATGCGGCGCCATCGGACGAAGATGGGATGCCGAGATTCCCCATAACGGGTTGATCGGCCTTTATACAGCACCCTGTCCACAGCGCTTGCTGAGGTGCCAGATTCCCGAGATTTCGGTTTCGGATTTGAGTCTTTCGGACTCGGATACGGCTATAGTCATGGGCCCGGCAAGCCCAAGTTGCATACCCGGGGGCGGCGGGGATGTCATAGTTCGTGGATGGTATGACACAGGTAGGTATATAGATTGTGTGCGGGTTGGTACCTTACAAAACTATGGGAGTGCAGTAAGATTCTTGTATGCTATGTTGTGTTAGTTATTAATAGATAGAAAGTAGACCGCCATGTTATGGGTATGACTCTTACTCTCTCTTCAGTAGAGTTACGCTCTTTCGGTCGGTCTCCAGTCTCCTATTATTTCTATATCTATCGAGTATTATTGTTTGCTTTGATTATTTTGATTGTGCTTTGCATACTTAGTACAGTGGAGCGACGCCCGTTTTGGTCTTTGCATTACTTGTACGAGGTACTCATAGACAAGTGTTCACGCCCGGCACGTGGTCGTACAAGTAATAAAGTGGCTTTATTTCAAGCCGGTATCGAACCCACAGAGATTTAGCAACGTGGCGATAATTTTTCCTAAGTATTTTGTATACGCACTTCTTTATACAAGTAGACAACTAAAACAAATGGTGATTTTCAAGAATAGTTCTTGTAACTTTAAGTGATAAGATTGTAAATTATAATGCAGACAATATACGAGCAGTGATTAAGGCAAAACATGCGGATATGTAATTTATTGATTGAAATTTGATCAACACTTCTCTTGAGTTGTTATTGTCGAAGGAATTATTAACCAATGGATTGGGTCTTTCGAACTCTTCTCCAATTAAAGAATCCTTAAGACTTACATTACATTTACGTGATCTCAAACCTCATATTCTAGTAATACACAGCAAATTCCATAGATGACCAAATATGACATTCTGGATATATTTCTATTCGAGATGTTAATCTTCTCTTCTCAGCCAAGAACATATCCTTCCAATTCACATCATCAATTAATCTTCCTTTCGAAAATAAAAGCTGGAATTCTAGGATGTACATTAGGTGTTCAAGCATTAATGTAGTAGAAAACAAAGAATCGGTAGAACAAGCTGTTGTGAGAAGATAAAAGCGAGTAACATCAGTACATACTACGCAATAATCCTCCAACCTCAACCCAAGGTGAATTATTCCTCATTCGATGATTAAACATCTTCAAACAAGTAGAATACATACAAGCAATTGAAATTTAAGAGAACAAAAGGAAGAAAATTGACCCAGAACTTCTTGACTCAGTTTGCTTGATACCAGCGTTCTAGCATGAAATGTCGGATATCTTAAAATAAAACCTAAGTGCTATTTATACAGAGTGAGGGAATTTCTCGAATAAACTAACAACGCGTGGCACGGAGGTATTGTGGAGCATAGGCTGGAGCACACGGCCTGTCGTGGGCCTCAGCTGGCTTGGATCTGGGATTATTATCGGCATGGCAGAGGTGTCGTAGAGCATCATCTCACTAGTGCCAGGATGTGTGCGCATCTTCCCTTTGGAATCCCGGTGTGCGGCAAAGTCTTCCAGTGTGTCCTTTGCAGTGAACGTGGAGCATAGGCTCAGTGACACGGTCATAGCACCTTCCTTGGAATTCAACTCTAATTTCCACTCTAGGCGGAATACTGCTCCATGATGGCATTGACACAACTTCCGAGTTTTTCTTCCGAGTCCATTCCTTCACTTCACCTGTAGATTAGTTTCAAAATTCATTCTAAACTACAAAAATGTGGCTAATCATGTTGGTTAGTATAAATCCACATTTACATAAAAATCACATGAGAATGTACAAAAAAGTAGATAAACAAGTCTAAATGAAGTAATAAAGTATCACTTGGGCATGCAATGCACGCAAGATCACTACCCTACACTAAAAGCCTTGTTCGTCCTCGGAACAACCCTTTCGCATCTCATGTAATTGAAGACTCGTGCATAGCTAATGTGGCAAGACCATTCAAGCTACGGCTATAATGATTATTTAAGATAGCAAGTTAAAAATAGAGCATGCACGGTTTAATCATTTGAAATGAATTACAACTATGTTACCCTAACCTAAAAAATCGACTCTCAATCTTAGCAAACTCATGCAAATCAACCGATCAAATCCACGGGAATGTTATCTCTCGTTAAACATGTGCCCTCAAAGAAACACAAGAGAGTTACCCCGTTTTACTTGAAAAGAATTTCAAATCGAAAAGGTATGGGTATATGAATCAAATTGCGCTCACTCTCTCAAAGAGGTTCACATGCATCATGTATTGAACCATCGCTTTCCTTAGTGCCTCTCCACTAATTTAAGGATGTATGAACGTAAGACCAAGTAGGACTTAATGGGTTGTAATGTAAGCTAAGGGACGGGTAGGTACTTCTGGCAGTAATAGTGACTATCTTCCCAAGTGCTTTTAATACATCCACATTCTGTCAAATTCTCTCCTCTATACTTCTTCCTCATTCTTCTCCTCTTGAATTTTCTCTTTTTGTTCCCATATCTTTAAGCACACTGAAACACTAGTAAGCGTATTTCGGCAAATTTTTCATTTACTTTCTTACTCTCTACTAATAAGCAATCATTTTCAAACAAGTACCTTTGTCCTTTCTCAACTTTCACAACTTCTACTTTTCCTTTGTTTCACGCTTCTCCTCCTTCCTCTTTGGAATTTTCACTTAAGCACTTAGAATTTTTGGATCAAATTCACGGCTAATGAAAGAAAAGGATTAAGCTTATATTGTAACTATCGAAAGAATAGGCTTGAGGCTCAAATGGGGCTAACTAAGTTAATTCAAGGTAGGTAAGATAGGGGATAAAATTTAGGTTCATTCAAAAGAAATGCCTACATCTCTCTACAATCCACATCCTTCATTTTATTTTATATACACACCGGGCAAGTTATAGACACTTCAGTGGCATGGAATATTAGAAAAACCGCACTCATTGCCTGTACTCAATTCAAGACATATTCGTAGACTCTTAACTCGGTTAATTACAAGAATTCAAAATTAAGCATTAATCACAACGAGTGGTCCTAGAGCCTAGGTGTCTCAACATTTTTAACACACTTGCATGCTTCCATACGAATCACACTTGCATCTTACGGATTATAGACATAACAAGAATGTCGAACCATTAATTGGCTATGTGTTCAAATAAATCTAAACCTCTTTGACTAAACAATTTCCCTTAAGGCCGGTCATCATCCATCCATCTTAGAGAAGGTCTACTATTTATGACTTCGGTTCAAAGGGACTATTCTCGGAAAAAGCACCGAAAACAAAAACAGAGAAACCCAAATCAAAAAAATAGAAAAAAATAAAAATAGCAAATAACTTACCTGAATAATTACATAAATAACTCCTTAACAATTTATTACAATTCATCACAGCTACCAACACACAAAATCATCAACAACAACACGAGAGCACAATGTCACATATTAAACGACCCCACGAAGCACAAGCACGGCCTGACCTTACTGCACTGACACCTAACTACTCCACTTCCCACACTTAGTTGGAACCACGTCCAGGTTTTCGCATATACGCAATTAAAAACAAGGGTTTGGGTGGTGCAGCTTACCCCGATCAATCAAATGGCCAAATCTCTTCATAGGGTGCCAATGCCTCATCTCCAAGATCGAAGTCTTCTCCTTAGTCCTCCTCGACTCAATGTAAGGTCATCACGACGCGTTTCCTCATCCCGATGGGGACATCTTCATAAAGCTGGTTCTAGGTCGGGCCCAATTTTGCATAATGCCGGGCATGCTCATTAAATGGATAATCCATCTCGAAGTATATACAATTACCCTCTGTACTTGATTATTCCACCACTCCTTGATTGCGGCGTCTACATTCCATACATTACGCCATGTATTGGTGTCCAGAATAATCATTCGGCTAGTGCAAGCAGAGCCCAAATGCGGTATCGGGTGCTTTGGTCTTAGTGACGTCAAAGCATGACGATCAATTTGCGGGAGATAATCCAGGGCCTCTTCTTCAATACCATGGCCCTGAGAAAGCTATTAGAAGACCACCGAAACCATTCGATGCCCTTGATGAAGTGCGGCTCTCTTCATGGTGGAAATAATCACCCAGCTCAAACATTTATCTCGAGTCCTTTCATCAATGCCACAAACAAACTTGTCGGGTGACATCGGTCATTTTACCCCAGGGGATCAGGGCAAGTACACTATCTTCCAACGGATCTCGCTTCTCTATTCATTTGGTAGTATGGCAATGTATGGTGATATCCTCTTTCCTTGTGTGACTCCACCTAGGTGATCTTGCTACAAATAATGTGCATTTGATATGCGCATATGGTGGAGTGATATTCAGCGGCGGAGGACATGTGCGTCCAGTATTAAGTAAGATGGCAATAAGATGTTGTGGTTCAAAAGTAACCACTGTCCTCTGATCTTAAGCGTGTGGATGCGCACGGTGGGGTTCCAATTAGCTGTCATCCCTTATAATGAAGATTACACTCTTTGGGTTCTTCAAAGATGAAGTTTAACCCAACGGTGTTTATCTGTGTCCAAGTTCTCTGGAATTCTTGAGCTAGTGGTTCCCATTATTTGTTCCTGCAGGAAATACTTGATTTCCTTGTGTTTGGAGTACCATTTCTTTCCCGCATCTGTAACCCATCGTGGTCCATATTGTCTACGTTGCCCCTGGAACGGTGGTGGTGCTAGCTTCTTTGCCCCAATTCTCGGTCTTTTTTTGTTGGCGCCGGATGTGGATGCGCCTTTCCCACCATCTTCTAGACATTTGTCTCAATCCATCAAAGCATATATTTCAAATGTCATTCATACATTTGTTGGCTACTACTAAATTTGGGCTTAAATTGATCATCTCACACTTAGTTGTTGAAAATAGTAAATCAATAGAATTCGACAAGAACAACCACATATTTAAACTCTTATTTCCCAAAGAATCAATGGATTCATAAAAGTCAATGGAGCAGGTTTTATTGTACTATTCAGAGACTTTCATACAATGCATTACTAAGGACCATCCATCTATCCGCTTTACAAAATCTCATGAAATTCTCAAGTTTGTGCACACAAACCTATGGATTTTCCTACTTTCATTCCCAAAAATCAATCTTCAACCTATGCGTTCAAAGTTTAAGCCTGAAAAAATTTTAACTCAACAAGAGCCTTTGCTCAAAATTGCTGCTCATTTCTACGCTTTCTTCTTCTTCAAACTCACTTTCTCAGCCTAGTTATCAACATTATAAGATTTTTAACAAAGATCATGTAATCAATGAGTTCATCCAATCAAAACAATCATACAAGCCACATTCATCCATAGCAATTGATTACAACACTTTATATGAACTTAGGGCGGAAATTAAACATACAATATGATATCATGATACAAAATTTAGGAAAAATGAATAGAAGTGCAAGAACATACGGTATGTGATGTTTAGAAGAAGGAATTGAAATATTTTTTGATGTTAGGGGCATGTCACGTTGAGAAAGGGGATTGGGAGTGTTGTCGCGGAGGGGATGAAAGAAAATGATGGAAAAATGTAATTTTGGGGTTAAAAGAAGGATTTCGCGGGGTCAACCCCGCTGCAGCTGACCCAACGCAAAATTGGCCTCAGCGTGTCACGGAGGCCAACGCGGAGGGCAGCTCCGTGACACGGAGCCGGCGTGGAGGAGCTCCTTTGGAGACAACATGCAGTGGCCTCCAACGTGTCACGGAGGAGTAGCAGTCAAGCTGCATGACACGGGACAACGCGGAGCTCATATCTCTTGCCCCAATTTTCACTTTTACCTTTATTTTCCACTGCGATTTTGTATTTTCCCTCCATATTTCCAAAACTCATCCAACAACAACAACGTTGAAAATACATTAGGTGGCCTCCCACCTAGTGCCTCCTTTTTCTTTTTTAAAAAATTAGTTCCTAACCTAGTCTAGTACATTACATCCACGGGTTACCTCCCATACGTGCTGGTTTATAAATGTAGCTCGTGCTTGTCATCCTCATTCATCTACTAAGGTGATAGACGTCTTCTCTCGATTAACGTCTTTCCTCCCATTATCTTTACACCTTTTTCCATTAACCAAAAATGTGGCACTTTTATCCTCTTGCCTTAATTCAACTGCCCGTGTGGGTCATCCTTGCTACTTCAAATATTTTGACCATGGAGTGCAATTTCCATGGAAAGGTTTCAACTGGGTTGAATAGCAACACCTTTTGGCCGGCTCAAAGATTCGATGCACCATGGGCTGTCGTGCCACCTTTTCATTTTCTTTTAGCATTTCTCACTTCATAGCAAGTTCCATTGAAACTCGTCCAACTCACTCATTGCATCAATCTCCTCTTTCACCGCCAAGCTCGGGGATCCATGTTGACACGCACCGGCCCGATAAGCAATGTTCCAACTCCACGGGTAGATGACATGCCTTCCCGTAAACCAATCTATCTGATGGAGTGCAATGGATTGTCTTATATGTCGTTCGATAAACCACAGCATCACCGACTTGCTTTCCCAATCCAAGCATTGCGCGTTCACCTTTTACTTGCAAAATGCATTTAATTTCACTGTTTGACACCTCTACTTGCTCGCTAGTTTGGGGTTGATATGTTGTAGCCACTTTATGAACCCAGTATTTTGCTAGAAAATTCCTGAACCTGCATTTACAAGTATTGCCCCTCCATCTTGATAATTGCTGCATGGCGTATAAACATGGTGAAAATGCGCTTCTTCACAAAATCTAATCACCACCTTGTAGTCGTTCTGGGACAGAATGCGCCTGCCTCAACCTACTTAGACACGTAGTCCCTTTTGCCACCAAGATGTATCGATTGCCAAACGATGGTAGAGCGGAGCCCATAAAATCTATCCCCACATCGAACACCTCTGACTTCAATATATGATGCAATGGCATTTCTTTGTCTTCTTAGGTGTTCTGTTCTTTGACAGCTATCAAATGCTTTGACATAAATTTGCAGAATCTTTGAGCAGTGTGGTCCAAAAGAACTCGGGATTGCAGCACTTTGTAGAAAGCGATGCGCTCTCCTCCATGATGACCTCTATACGGCGATGAATGACAACTCCTGGCTCTCTGCATTTGGTTACGGAATGCATCGCTCATCACTTTGATGCGGTCCTTGGCAGATAGATACGGCTCATTCCACACATGTAGTACCGGGACTTATGCCTGTAGCTTCTTCCTTTGTTGAGTCATTGCCTCAAGAGTGGGTATACTCAACTTACCAACAAGTTCACAATATACGTCATACGAGGAATTGACTTCTTTTGTGCCAAGAGTTGTTCATGGGGAACTCTTCTCGGATCTTTGACTCACCTTCCTTCACATGAACGGTTCTCTAGTATCGCGATAGGTGATATACCTTTGATTTTCACTTCCTTTCCTTTCTCGGATCTCCCAGATCAAACTCTTGCGGCAATATCCACATTATGGCATCGAAGGAGGATCCGGTGAACTGAAGAAAACGACAAGTCGGAGTTATTAGGAATCCTTCTTCCACTTACTTAGGATTGGTCACTCTCCAAAAATAAATAAAACAGTAAAGCTGGGCTTCGCATCTTTCTTGCCAAATAAATTGCAGTTACCGCATGTTCGATTATTGTACCACCACTCTAGCCCACGGATAGGATCTAAACTTGTCAAGTATTACAACTTGCCCCAGAGCCGACGCCTTCTCGGTGATTGTATAATTAACTGTACGGCGCGTCAAGTGTTTTGCTTGCATAGTAGATGGAATGAAAAAATCTTATTTCATGTTGCCCCAATACCGCTTCTATAGCCACATCACTTGCATCACATATTAACTCAAAGGATATTCCCAATGAGAACAACGAGAATAGGAGATTCCACCCGGCTTTTTTTTGGCTCCTCAAATGCTTCTACATTCCTTGTCAAATTCAAACTTCACCTCTTTTTCTAATAGGCATATTGGTCTAGAAATTTTAGAAAGTCTTGAATAAGCTAGTCTGTAAAACCAGCATGTCCTAAGCTGCTGACACCCTTAGCGTCTTTTGCGGGTGGTAGCTTTAAATCACCTCTATCTTTGCACGATCGACTTCCAACCCTCTACATGACACCTTATGGCCAAGAACAATACCCTCCTTGACTAAAGTGACACTTTTCAATTGAGCACCGGGTTTGAGTCTTCACATCTAGCTAACACCATTTGTCAAGATTACGCAAACACATAAATGAGTTACCAAAAATAGAAAAGCCATCCATAAATACCTCGACATAGTCTTCCACCATATCGTGGAATATCGCCATCATGCATCGCTATAGAATGTGGTTGGTGCATTGCATAGACCAAAAGGGCATCAGCACAGCATATGTCCTTAAGGACATGTAAACGTGATATTTCTCTAATCCTTACACAGTGCTATGGCTATTTGATTATGAGTCGGAGTAACCATCCATAAATAATATTCCTACCACCTTAGCCTATCTAACATCGATCAATGAATGGAATAGGATAATGATCTTTTGAGTTGCCTCATTGAGCTTCCTATAATCCATGCAAATTGCTTGACCGTGTTTGTGCGTGTAGGAATCGACTCATTCTTCTCATTTATGACCCTTTGTCATCCCCCCTTTCTTTGGAGCGCATTGGGGCTGGGCTAGCCCATTCGGCATGCGAGATGGGATATACCCTCCACGCATCTGACCATGATCACTTCGACTACATCCTTCATCATAGGTTCCAATCTCCTTTGATATTGGATGGATTTGGCTTGGATCCCTCTTCATAAATATCACGTATGCGAAAGTTGGACTAATCCCATTAATGTCCGACATACCTGTCATCTCATTGCTCTCTTTAAGCCTCTTAAGGACCTATGCATCTTTCACTTGTGCATCATCGATTCTTGCTGAAATAATTCGCAGTAGAATGTCATCTTCACCCCAAGAATACATCTCTTTACTTGGATGTGGAGGCAATGTCTTTAACTCCAATTTAGAGGTGTCTCCTCAATTGATGGCTTTGGGGATGGTTCGGAGGACCTATACGATGGTTTAAAATCTTTCTTCCTGAAGAACCATTTTGGCTCATTCAAAAGTCTGCACACCATCTCATGTGGCACTATCCCCAAATAGTCATGTCCACAAGGCTCTCAGGGATCTTGTGAATCAATAATGCGAAGGGTCGACTCCGATTAAAACACTAATTGCTAATAACTCTTCATAAATGGCGGTAGCTTCTGGCGCTGTAGACATCAAAGACCTCTACCTTATCATGAGCTGCATGGTTAGGCATGACGGCTCGCTCAATAAGGCTGCTTAGATTGCACAAAAAAGGGATGTCCCAAAATAAATGGGACTGGCATCGGCTCAAAATAAAATTATAAAATCCATGTCGAAAAATGAGGGAGCCTACTTGCACTAGCATCCTCCACAATTCCATCGGAGTGCGGCCAATGAATGGTCAACAGTGTTTGCAAAATCATAGTAGTGGGTCTTGGAGCCGCTGGCCCGGCTTCTTGAATCGCATTATTGGCTCAATTTATACTTGCTCCCAAATCACACAAACCACGAGCTCGAATAGGCGCAATTGTAATCGAATGAGTGAAATGCAAGAGATCATGAGCTTTGTCGGGAATGGATTTTGTATACGAGTGCACACTCTCCCGATGCATGCAAGCTGTAGCATACTCTGTCAGTCTGCTCTTGTTTGCTACAATTTCTTTGATGTACTTAGCATATTTTGGCCTCCTACAACACATCAACTTAAGGAAGATTAATATGTACACCTTTAACACTTGTGACACAGAGGCGTGCTTCCCTCCTTGTGCTTTTTCAATCTTTAAGGAAACGGAGGGCGATTGGTCTTTCCATCTATGCTTCCTTTTCCTTCCCCCTCACAGCATCATCGTTTCCCTTCATCCTTTTCTGTTGCTCGGTTACGAGGTGTTTTCGGGTTCCACCTCCAGGGTTTCTTTCCACTCCTGGTAGAAACTGGTCCACTAACTTAGGATTTGGGTGCGTATCATAGTAATCTCCTCGGACTAGTATTTTGGGCTCCATTCTTTGTCCCAAGCTTGATACTCCAATGCCTTTGTAGCTAGGCGATTTTCATATCAATTACATCAATTCTACCTGATCATTTTGCATCTTTGGTTAGCTATTATGGTTTAGAGCATATCCTTGATGTTCTTGGGTAAGGAGGTGCATTATTTCCTCTGAAATGTGGCTGAAAGTTGTGATGACCCCTTGATTTACGTACCTTCACACGATTTGAACACTCTTGTCCTTGATGACTATTACCCCCCCATGAAAAATTGAATGATTCCTTCAATTTGGGTTGTAATGGTTGCCATCACTAGCGATTACGCTCCCTGCAGGCGTTTCCAACAAGGGTACGAATACGGATTGGTACCACAACACTCAGTTGAATGTTCTACCCACTTCCACCGGACTTCACACCACACACGATGGGGCGCATTGATTGGGGCTTGTTCTGGATCAAGCTCATCACTGTGAAAGAGTGGTATGATTTTGCAAAGCGTTATACGTACGGTGATAGGCGTGAATCCATCCACCTCAAAGACCTCTGTGGCTTTCTTTGCTCCTCCTCAGAGTTGTAATATCCACATTTCATTTCGGATTACCTTGTGAAATACGGTTCAACAAGGTGTAAAAGCTCTTCGTAGGTCTTTTCCAATCACACCCCGAAATTCTTGAATCGCAAAATCTTCGTATGCGGTTCCAAGCCCTCAGTGAATGTATGCACCAACACTCATTGGGTGGTGATAGTGAGGACAATCTCTTAGCATTGACTTGAACCTCTCCTGGCGATCAAATTCTCACCCTTCTCTTGTTTGAAACTTAGAATCGACTTCTAAGCACAGGCATCTTCCACTTATGAAAAAAAATCGTATCAAAAACTTCTAGTTAGATCCATCCCAAGTAGTAATAGGAATTTGGGACATTGGCTAACCTCTTATTCCCACGGTAGAAAACGGGAATAGTGTAAGCCTCACAATCCAAATAATCTCAGTCGGTATATATGTGTCACTTATCTCAAGAAGTTTTGGAGATGCGTACCACATGAGATCTTAGTGAGGAGACCTCGTAAATTGCCAGTGGTGTGCGATAAGCGCACCATAATGCGCTTAAGTTCAAATCTCCCTCTGGTTTCGGCTTGCAGTCTCTTTGGATGTTACATTGTTCGCATGTGGGATTGCCACCTCGCGGACCGGTCTTCTTTGCCATCTCTTGAATTTCTAAAGCTGCACTTACAATCGGTGGTTGTTGTTGTTGCTCGGAATTTCCCTCTAAATAAGCGCAGCTTTTTTTCTAGAGCTTCCCTCTTACGTAGATGAAATTGTCTCAGACAAAAAATGAATCCACCAACTCCTAATCTCTTGCCGGTAGTTGAGAAACAACAATCACACCACCAAGAGAAATGCTAAGATCAAGTTGTCAAAACTTGTATCGAACTTGTAAATAACACTAAGAAAATTTAAGTCACCAATTGCTCCGGAGTCACAGCGGCTCAAAAACTTGTTCGCTCCCAATCGCACGCAAGTGCAACGTGGTCATGCAAGTAATAAAGTGGCTTTATTTCAAGCCGGTATCGAACCCACGGGAGATGCATAACGTGGCGATAATTTTTCCTAAGTATTTGGTATACGCACTTCTTTATACAAGTAGACAACCAAAACAAATGGTGATTTTCAGAATAATAACAATTCTGTAACTTTAAGTGAAAAGATTGTAAATTATAATCGAACAATAGCACGAACAAGCGAGATTAAAGCCAAAACATGCAAATATGTAATTTATTGATAAAATTTGATCCAACACTTCTCTTCGGTTGTTAGTCGGGAATTGTCCAACCGATGGATTGGGTCTTTCAACCTCCTCTCCAATTAAAGAATCATGAGACTTACATTACACATTTTACGCGATGGAAAAACCTCATATTCTAGTAATACACAACAAATTCCATAGATGACCAAATATGACGTACAGATACATATTTCTGTGCGAATGTTAACCTTCTCTTAATTTCTCAACCAAGACAAGAACATATCCTACCAGTTCACATCTATCAATTAATCCTTCCTTTTGGAAATAAAAGCTTAGATTCTAGGATGTTACATTAACAATGAGCGAAGCATTAATGTAGTGTAAGTCGATAGAACAACCATTGTTGTGAAGATAAAAACGGAAATAACATCAATTACATACCTCTTTAGTAATCCTCAACCTCAACCAAAGATTAGTCACTAATTCGATGATTAAACATCTTCAAACAAGTAGAATACATACAAGCAATTGAAATTTGAAAAAGGAAGAGAATTAACCCGAGAACTTCTTCGGCTCAACTGCAGCGATACCCTGCGTTCTAGCATGGATCTTCGGATATCTTAAATAAACCAGAGGTGTGTTATTTGCCTTAAAGTGAGAAATTTTCCAGAAATAAGCGCGCGTGGAGCCGGAGGTATGCGGAACATATTTCCGTGCCCACGGCCCTGTGTGGAGCCTCACTTGAACTTGGATCTTAGGATTATTATCCTTAGCGTGGCACGGAGGGTATCATGAGCATCGGCTAAGTGCCCGAGGACGTGTCGCGCACGCCCATTGGAATCACGAGGTGTGCGGCAAAGTCTCCGGCCGTGTGCTAGTGACCGCGAGCATAGGCTCCGTGACACGGTGCCATCGCGCACCTTCCTTTAGATTCAACTCCAAATTTCACTCTGGGCGAGAATGCACTCCACGATGGCTGCGTGACCACGGCCTCTATCAGCGGGCTTGTCGGTTTAGTATTTTCTTGCGAGCTTTTGAGTTTTGCCAGACCATCCCTCCACTTCACCAACTTGTAGATTAGTTTCCAAAATTCATTCTAGCTGCAAAACAATAAGCTAATCATGTTGGTTAGTATAAATCCACATTTACATAAAAGTCACATGAGAATGTATACATAAAAGTAGATAAACAGAGTCAAATGATAATAAAGTATCACTTGGGCATGCAATTACCCAAGATCAAGGAAGCCCCGATCCTCGTAGTTACAGTCCGGCGTACGGAGTCTTGACTCCTATCATGGAGCTTAATGACTAAAGGTTTACTTCCCTTTTGTTTGTACGGTATGGGTAGGTGGCCTGTCAGGCCGTAGCCATTATTCTTAGAGCTTTGGTTGTATATTCTGTGGTTAGTTGTACTTAGGTCGTGTGGGGCCTTGTGTATATTTTTAGTTTCATGTGATGGTGGCTCAATAGGGCCTTGTTTAGTTTCGGTTGGTGACCTTGTCGGTCACGCAGAATCGGTTAGCACTTGATTCTACTTTGAGTGATAACTAGTCGACATGGTGGCCTTGTACGCACATAGGTTCCTTTATGTTAGGTTGTTACGGAGTATTTGTTATATTCCTACGGTGGCTATAGGCCTTGTCGAGTAGGAGGGAATTCAATATTCTGATCGTTATATAGCCGTTGTTTTCATAAATCGAGAATTAGAGCCAGCACGGCACGAGAAGTGCTTATGCTCGGTAGTCGAAGGTCTAGGTCCTAGTAGGGCACCAGTGCAGTCAGCCTCCCAAGGCGGGCGTGACACAAAGGTTACTAAATCTTATATTCCAGTTACAAATGCTTGATTCGAGTTTTATGTCCGATGGGATAAATTATTCATGCAAAAAATGAATATAAACTACATCTAACGTGGTAGGCCAATGAGTTCAAGGATAAAATCCTCAAAAAAAAAAGAAATGCGGTATCAAATGATCATAATATAGAGAGCATTGCTCAAAAGTCTCAAGACATAACAAATGATAAGACCAATGAAGGAGATTTGAAATATCAAAAAATAATGAGAATGAAGAAATCTCAATAAGTTACGTCTCCAAAAGAAAAAAGATTGGAACAGAAATGATATTGTGGTTGACAATATTTTTAGCTTTATAAATGTTAGTTGAAATAATGCAACAAGATGAGGATTTTGAACCAAAATACGTGATGAATGGACGAAGGAAATGATTGTGGAAATTAGAGGACAGCAATTCAAGCGAGAAATGACTTCACTTGAAAAACATGAAGTTTTGGACCAATGATCAGAATACGAAGAGTGTTAAGTCGTGGGGTATAAATGAATTTTTGTCACGACGAAATGAAAAGGTGAAGTCGTAAGATGAAACACGACTTGTGGCACAGGATTTTCGCAAGGTCGGCATTGATTATATGGAAGCGATATTCTTATGTGGTGGATGCAATTATACCTTTGGGTATATAATAATCAGTCGTTCATAAAAAAACTTGAAATCTGGCTAATCAGTTGTCACAACCTATTTATATGGCTTATTGGACCACGACATTTTTGAAATTCTGCAAACATTCAAAAGTTCTGGAAGCATATAAGGACCTTAAACACATTAAATAGCTCAGGAAATCCTTATCGAATTAAAACAATCGGGAGTGGATGTGGTACAATCATTTTAGCAAATATTTCTTGAAGGAAGGGTACAAAAATGACCCTATTTGTCCTTGTTGAAAGTGCGGATGGAGGTTTGTTAATAGTTGTGTATGTTGTATGACTTGAAAATCATGGGCACTCCTAAGAGCTTTCAAAAATTTTTGAGTGTTTGAAGAAAAAATTTGAAATGAAATTTTGGTAAGATAAAATTTTGTCTTGACCTACAAATTGAGAAATTCAACAAATGGAGTATTTGTCCATCAATCAACATACCTTTGAAAAGGTCTTAAGCGATATTATATGGATAAATCACATATTTGTTAGTGCAGGTAGTTGTGAGATCGCTTGACATAGAAAAAGTCATATTTCGACCTCCAAGAAAATGATGAAAAGCTACCGATGATGAAACTCTATATTTTTAGTGCAATTGGGCACTAATGTATCGGCTAATTATGCCGAGCAAGATGTTTATTTTTGTAGTAAGTTTGTGGCAAGATTAAGCTCCACTCCAACAAGAAGACATTGGAATGGTGTTAAACATATATTCAAATATCTTTGAGGAACTATTTACATGGGATTATTTTATTCCTAATGAATCTAAGTGGAAATGATTGGTTATGCGGATGCGGGATATTTGTTTGATCCACATAAAGCTCGATCTCGGACGGGCTATTTGTTTACATATGGAGACACGGTATATCTTGGCATTCAATGAAGAAAATAATAGTTGTCACTTCTTCAAATCAATACGAAATAGTCATTCTGTGAAGCAAGCCGGGAGTGTGTTTGGTTGAGCTCAATGACTCAACATGTTCAATCGTGAAAGTTTTTCTTTGGAAAAGGATATCCCAACTACATTTTATAGGCTAATGTTGCATGTATAGCTCAATTGAAGCGAGGATACATCAAGGAGACGAGACAAAACACATTTCACCAAAATTCTTCTTTACTCGTGATCTTGAAGAAAGGTGAAATAGATATTCAACAAATTAATGGTTGATAATTTGGCGGATACGGCCACTAAAGCATTTCCTTTCATTTGAAAATCTTGTATACAAGATTGGGATGCGTGATCTCAGGAATGTTATGAGTTTCTGTCGGGAAGTAAAGTATCTGTTTGCACTCTTTTTCTTAGCCTGGTTTGTCCAATCAGATTTTCTGGCAAGGTTTAAGCGAGCGACAAATAATGTAATACTACAAGATATGTGTACTCTTTTTTTCCTTCACTAGGATTTTCTCATTGTATTTTCCTATTTTGAGGCACATTATCATGGACATCCAGGGGAGTGTTATGAATACAATGAATTGTGGTTGTCCATTTAATATGAATCCATTGAATTGTGTTGATATTTCATGCAATAAACTCTTCAACACCACATCTACATAGTAATGCATATTTTTAACCTTTGGGTGACTTCTCATCTTATAAATTGATATATTGTTCTACACTTTGAAGAACACACTTGAAAGAAAGTTATCTTATATTGTTCTATCTTATTTATTTCTCTTGTTTTTATATTGTTTGCATTATTGTTTTGAGCTTTATTTTACCACGTAGAGAAATAATTTATCAATGTAATTAATAGTGTTAGTGGTTACTTTATATTCTAATAATAACAATGTGCCTTTTTTTCTCAAGAACAAGTGTGCATCAAACCACAGAATTAAAATAATAAAATTTTCTTCTCATATCAAGGATCAGGTTCTATTATTTTAATTTTTTACTATATTTTCCTTAAATTTTAAATTTTTTAATATGTTTTACCGCATAATAATTTATTGCTTTTATCATCTATTAGAAATTAATTATACCAATTATAACGCATGAACAGATTACTCAATATAATAAAGTTAGTTTTAGGCTCCTAATATTCTTGGGCCACCCTGCACTGAGGCCAATTCCATCTAGTTTTATGAGAAGCTGTTTCCTAGAACTCCTCAACTTTGCTTTTTCTTTTTCTTTTTCTTTTTTGAGTTTCAGTCAATACAGCTCAATAATTGATTTTATTAAAAGTAATATGACAATATGACATAATACCAATAAAAATTACAAATTATTTAAAAAGGAATATAAGAATTACAGATTAATATAATTCTTCATTATTTTTTAAAAAATTAGAAGTAAGATCTGCTTTCATATTCTATATTTTTATCTATATAAATAAGTTCTGTTATTACCTAACGGTACTTTTATTAATATGAAGTTGGTCCGTATTCTACTCAGGAATTGGTAGCCCTACCACTAAATTATGACTCAATTCAGCAAGATTAAAATAGCCACAACAAAGATGTGTTCTCAGCTTTATCTACATAGCTGGAGCTTCTTTTTCTTTTTTTTGTTGGCTATATCTTAAATTGTCGAATCATGTCGTCCGTTTATACCTATTATTATTTTAAAAAAAAATTATTTGATTTTCTAACTCTATAATTGGACCATCTAGTTGTTCTTTTAACGGACAATCAATATTTAATACAAATTTAGATTAAATTTAATACAAGTCTAATACAGCTTTATGAATATAGTCGGGATCTTGTAACCACGCAGTCATTTCTTGTAATAATATTTTATTACTGCTGAGTTTGATTTTCTCAAGAACTGATTTTCATGTTATATTTTACTTCTTTATAATAATATTTTACTAAGAAATATTTGATTATTAAAAATAAAAAACACAACACACACAAAAAAAATAAAAAAAATAAAAAAAATAAAAAAAATAAAATATTTTATTAAAAATATTTTTTATGTTTTTAATTTTTTAAAATATTAAAATGTTAATGATAATCATTAATATAATCAATTAAGATCATAACTACGAGGAAAAGAGACTTCTTATTTTCTTTACATTCATACACTTCTACCTTTTTTAGTTAAATCGGTTAACAAATACATTTCTTCTCTTAGAACATAAAATCCTTGGAAACCACTCATCTCGCTCACATGGGATTCAAGCGACTCATATCATTACCGGTATGGTACCGATCCATCATATAATCGCTCATCCATTGGCTCCACTTTGTCACCGTCAAACTAGGGGAGGCATGATTGGCACCGGTGCACTGTGGCTTAGGCTATATAAAGGTCTAAAACCCTACGACACTTAGGCCAACAAGACCACTGTCACAAATAGCTATAGCTCAACATATGGACCAACAAGGTCACAGATCCCAACAATAATGAATAATTGCAGGCCATAACAAGCTGAAATAAACTCTGAAGGTGACTATCCACGATTCAAGTGGCCATGATTGGCACCCACATTACCTAATTAGGTGAACCATTACATATCCGAGCTAACCCATCTAGTTATTCAATCATTTACTTTCGAAATAAAGCGAGTTTAGAGTGTTATGTAATAAAATCAAACTAAAATTTAAAAGGTGTGGAAGCTATCTATTACAATCTCAAAGATCAGAAAGTAATTGTATAGGACTCTAAACCAAAAACATCTAAGAGTAATGAATCCCAAGAAAATAAAATAGTGGCAGGAGTGAATAGACATCTAAAATAAAGGATCCATGTGACTTGGGGAGAGGTAATTCACCCTTAGATCGGTTGTGGTAGTGCTAGAGATTGGGTCGAAAAGCTTTTGGATCACAATTTACACTCGATAAAAGTGCGAGGAGTAGCATCAATAAAAACACAAATATCTTGATAGGCATCATAGGCCGACCTTGATAATAACAAGTATATAATATAACTCAATAAGTAAACAACTTGAGACATAACAATCAGCAAAATCATCCAACTCATAAATTCAAGTAATCCTTATTAACAAGCAACCATATTCACATCATCGGGCCTAACATTATTATTAATCAACAAGAGTACACACACACACACACACACTATATATATGATCCTAAAATAAGACAATAAAAATCTCGTCTATAATGTAGTAAGTCACCGATAAATGCAATGGAATCATGTCCCATCTTGAACATGCAACTAATTAGCTTTGTATCTCATCAATTTCACATATGTACCAAACCTAATCTCATATCAATCACTCATGGATATATATATGTACACACATCACTAGGGGTCTTATATTTTTCCATCTAGTCATGACCTACGGGACTTTAGGAAATCAGCTGTTACTATACGGTGTGGTACTGCTCTTATTCATTTTGTCGTCGGATACTCCCCTCGGACATGAGCACTCATTCCTGATTGCTCGCTCGGATTCTCACCTCGGGTATGATCCACTCATCTTTGAGTATTAATATATATACACTCAATCAACATACAACCGCTTGTCCAAAAACTCCCCTTGGACATGAGCATCATCTGGGATAATGGTTATTATCCAAACATTACTAGCATATATTAATGTGTTCTCAACTCAATCACCCAATAAAGACATCACAAGTATATTCATTATCAAAATTGCACTTTAAAATCATAGACAATATTCACGAGACTTAGACAATTTGAATTCATTCGAGTAGCAACTAAGTCACAATAATCTTTATCACAATCAATCTCCGAAGACCAACTAAGTATGCTCATCAAGTCATAAAACATACAAGGAATTCACAAAATCTAACTCCATATAAAACCATAACCTACCTCTCAGTAAGAGTATTCAAATCATCAAAGCTACTCCTGAGGGCTTTGCCTTTCAAAATGCCTCGGAGATGTTCAAAGTCTAAAACAAAAATAAAAGAATATTCAATAGTCTACTTCTCCAATAAAGAACTTAAGAATTTAAAACCATTCCATTATATACCTGTTACTACGGTTCAATTGATTATGCATGAGTTAAGTTATCATGCTCTACTCCCACAATGCTTATTCTAACCTAATTCATGGGTTCAACTCCCTTAAACCCCCTTTCAAAGCGGTTTTTAATGCTAAGATCCAAACTTGCCTGACGTTCTAGGTTGCAAATTACCACCCATTCTACGAACTATAATAGTCAACTCCATCCTAGAAGTATGATTTTTTAACTTAGAAGCTTAGGAAATCAAGAGTATCTGACAACAACTTACCTAACTTTCATAGTTCTATGGTTGAGCTAAATTTCACCATTAAAGATCTCCCATTGATTCTAGGGTCTTAGAGGGCCAAGATATAGAAGGATTAATCAAGAAATCTTACCTTGGAAAGGAAAAAGAAAATACTCTGCATACTTGAAAATTTGCCTTAAACTCTGAAATTTCATGCCTTAGAATAATGGGGATGAAAAACCCAAAAAAATTTGACTTAAAGAGGCATGTTGCCGCATCATCCACTACGACGGACCTCTCATTGCGACGAGATCATATAGCGGTAAAATTGTGCTACGACGGAAATCCCTTGATCTTTCCATGGTTACTATAAGAACTCAGGATTTCTATGGCGGTCTCGCTATAGTATAAATTCACGCTAATTCTTGATGTGCTACGCCTAACCACTAGCTCGGTAATTTTAACACTTTTTCATTTCCAAAACACAAGTCTTTCCATTCCGACTTCCCAAGCGCCATATAGTGCACCTAGGCGCAAAAAAACACAAATTCACTCGTAGTCTTAAGAATTTCCTATGAGGGCCTAGTTCACTAGGTCACTTATATGAGAACATAACACGTGAAATTCAATCAACTACTCCATTTTCATTCTTTAAACCACCTCATTTTAGATTTTTTACTAATTCACTTCTACTATGGGGACCCTAAAGGAGGCTAAGGCCTAACAAGCCACATAATTGTTTGGAGGGTCATTATATCGAATGCAAATTAAACCATCACTCATCCCCAAACGGTCCAAGAGAAGAAAACAAGGAAAGAATATAGAGAACTCAATAATAGTGGTGATGTTACACATATCGGTCGGTCTCCCAAGTGGCCTTATCCAAGGATGGTTCTTCCACTTTGGACTTCATAGATGCAATCTCTTTGATCTCGGTTTGTAGTGCTCCCAATCCAAACTAACTGGCTTCTCCCTCATAGGATAGGTTCTCATCAAGTAACAACTTTGAATCCTAATGGATAATATAGGTTCCATATTCAAAATGCTTTTTCAACATATACATATGAAAATTTGGGTGAACTCTGAAAACCCGGAGGCAGAAAGCCAAATTATAGGCCACTTCCACAGCGCCAACGAAGAATCTCAAACGATTGATCAATGTACCTCAGATAAGCTTTAGTTTCCCAAATCATATCACACCCTTCATGAATGGAAACAGAAACACTTTCTTTCATACTTGGGGAGTCCCACAAACCTCAAGTGAAAGCAAGACTGAAAGCTTGATATCTATGATGCTCGGCTCTTTGTTCCTTCGTTATCTTGGTTACATGATCTAAGACACTTGACTTCTCTGGCGAGAAAAGATGAATGGCAAAATAGTTGAAGAAGATGAGAAAAGGCGGTCCTTTTAGGCGTGCAAGTGCTATATTCGGTCGATTTCCTAATCCGAATGAATATTTGTTTGTTTTTATTTTATGTCTTTGTAGTTTATCATATTTTTAGATTTTGGCATCTTGGTCAGTCCTATTTTTGTAGATTTTTATAGATTTTATTTTGATTAATATGTTGCCTGCATCCATTTTAAATTAAAAAAGCACCTCAAAGTACTGATAACTTCCTCTATTTTGTCTTTGGTTTAGGATGCGGACCTCTTAATCTTTGTATGTATTCTATCAATATTCAATCTATTTCTTCTTCATTGGATATAAGCATGGAAAAATTTAGTGTTACGGTCTCCATTTTAGAACTACTTCATACCTAACACCTCAATTAGTCTTCTTCCAATATTAGGTATCTTCCAAGCTACTCTAACTGTAGATGATTTATTTCTAATGCTTAGCTTAGTAATGTGGGGTCCTTTCAAGCGTAACTCCTGACAGGCACGTATCACTTGCTCCATAGTGGAAATCTGTTGGAAGATATTGCCAAAAATTTCCTTACTCAATTCTAATGCTCTTTTACATTTTCATTTTTGTTGAAAAAAATTTAAAAAAATTCCCTACGAGTCATTCCTCGAGTTCTTGAATCAAATCTCTAAATATGAAGTCTTATGACCGGAAATTTAGAAATATGAAGGACTTTATGATAACTTCATTCGCATTGTGCATTGTAGCAATAACAAAGAATGGTCAGAACCTTTATTTATCAAGTTCTTGGTATGCATTTGTGAGACATATTAGTCATCTCCTAGTTGCACAAATTACTACACATCCAAGTCTCCTTAAAATAGTTGCTTTTAATTACCTTTCATTCTCCTAGATGAATGTAGATCCTTCACAACTCATGTCTTTTAGTCCATATGAATTCAAATATTTACTAAAGTTAGTGATCTCCTAGTGGTAAACAGGAAGGACCCGAAGCTTCTCCTTCTATGATAATACCATATTGAAATCCTCCAACTAGCCAGGTAGGGACTCTTTCATGGCGATATTCTCCATAAATTCCATAGATTTCTTCTTTCAATTTGGTCACAGAAGTATAGACTAAAGTAACTAGTATCATATACCCATTGTTTGATGAACCACTTTCAAAGTTATATGTTGGTCGGTGTCATAACTACGGACATCTATAGTTCTTCAACACCATCTAGAATTTTGCTAAAATAATTAAATATTGCATATTGATGATCCAACTTTCTTAAATACTCTTTCAATTTTGAAGGATTTTGGAGAGGTTTTACGGGTCCTATTAAAAATATATATTCCTCTAATCGAGGATTAGTTAACCTCTCGAATGTTTTCTTAGTGTTTCTTGACATGATATTTCAAACTAGTATTTTGTGCATCATGATTGAAAGGATTTTAAGGCAGTCAACCTCTTTGGAAGAATCCTAACTTGTGGTAGAGGTTGCCTTGTTTGCCCTTTTACACTTAAAGTTGCTTCCTTTCAGTTTAGCGTCTATTTAGGAGATAAGTGTGTGCTAATTTGATTAAAGTTGTTGACAATGTTTTCTTCTATTCTCTACTCTCTCTCCTTTTTATTATCTTAATGTCCTTCTCGACTGTTTCTAATTAACTTCCTTTGTGCTAGACATGTTTCTCAATTAGTAATAACTAGGTTCCTTTGCTTTTGGTTCCTCCACATAATTATTATTAGCACTTTTCACCTTTTTTTGATAACTAAATTTTCTCCTCATTGACTATATTATTAACTCTCTTCTTTGTATTTATTTATGGATCATAAGTGACTTAAGAACCTTCATTCTCCTTTCTCCTCCTTTGCATGTGCTTGTCTGATTACTTATCCTTTCTTTGTACAATAGCTTCATCTATTTATTATATAGACTTATTTTTGGATCCCGAGTGTTTCTCTTCCTTTTATTTCTATTTGTCTAGATTGATATACTCCAACAATATACTGCTGCGGATGGTTATTTCCTTCTTATCGACATTTGGCCTTGCCAAAGAATACTCAATCGATGTTTAATATATTTCTTTCTGGTGGTGGAGCTGAGTCCCTACTTTTTCTTTACATTATTGTTTGTGTTTTGAAGAGCTAAAGTGTTTTGTAGTTGAGTTTTGTTTTCCATCTGCTTTAAATTTCTTTACTCACATGTTGAGGTTATGATTATTATATCTCTTGTGTCTAATTGTATTACAATCTCCCACTACTCTTTGTTTTCCTTACTACCTTTTCACTTTTGAGTTACGGGAGGTATCAACTTTTTGTTCTCTTTTCTTGATCTATGCCTAATCTTGCTTCCCCTAGTTTGGTTTTCTATATATGCTTCTTTAATGACCTCAAAATTGAATCCAACACATGGCATTCCTTTTCTACATGTCCCTGTAATAAATAATTCTTATAATACTTAGGCATTAGTCATATTTGATCTTGACCCAATTTGACATCACCTCTTTTGATTATGACTCTTTTAATTCCAATACAGTTCTCTTAGAGATCTTTAAGCAAGTCTACTTCCATCTTTACATAACACCAGTTCGGGCCAGTGCGATTCTTGGTGGCTTCATCAATATGTCGCTTTCTACAAAAGAAGCCAAAGAAAATAGAGACTTCTTTTCCAAAGAAATTACGGGGTAAGTGAAGTCGCTAAGCGCCTACAAGCACACATGGTCGTCAGTAATATAGGACTAAAAGCCCGATTGTGTACCCATAGAGACTTGTGATTCAATCGTTATAAGGTTATTACTTTATTTTCTATGCTAACAAAAAGCAGGTTAAATGAAATGGGAAATTAAACTATTATAAGCTTTAAATTTAAAATTAACTAATGATTGCAAGCAGCTTGGTTTATATACGATGATGAAAATCTAGGAAAATGGCACTTGAATTTTCGATTTCAAGTTGAGTTTTAATACATGATTACACTAGAACAATTTTTTAAATGGTTTGCTAGTTGCAAGTTACTATCACATTCCTTGACATTATTCCTAGCATCCAGAACTATTTCATGAACTAACGCCTATATTTCTATGGTCTCAAGAGAAGCATCGGCTTGACGATTATGCCTACTTGACATTTCAATTAAATAGGATTGAAGGACATATCCTATCCTCAACAAAAACTTCTATCCTCACCAATGGGTTGGGGTCTTTTAGTTCTGTTCTCTATTTACCTTTAACCCTTTTCGATTTCCTTTCTCAAGTTCAAATCGAAAGCCAATAGGTTTTACTTATAAAGTGATCAATCTCATAAATAAGCAATTAAAATAAGTAAATACAAACAACCATAATATTCGAAAGTAGATTAAATTAGTCTTTCAAACATTTAACCATCTACCATGGCCAAAACCTAGGTATGAGTTTATCCACTCATAGACAAGTGTAAAAACGAATACTTAATCTAACTCATTCAAATAAAATAGTAAGAGAACAAACCTAGTGTAGAACTTTTTCTTTCTTCCAAACTGACACAAGCCTCCATAAATGGACTACGTAATGTAAAAATGAACAAAGATGTATAAAAAAATGACCTGAGGGTTCTATTTATAGTTAAGCCTTCAAATGATGCTTCTACCCTCCAGCACTTAACTTTAAAATCAGCAATTTCGACTCAGGAAAGAAATTCGGGCACGGCCCGGCCCCACCATCTCATCACAGAGTTAGTCAGAATTTTCAACATTTCGGCTCAGGAATGGATCTGGGTGCGTAGCCCTCACTATCTCACCAAGGACTTAGCCAATTTTTTACACTTCAGCACCTGCGGCGCGCCACTCCACCATAGCACCGAGTGTTGGGCAAATGTATGCACATTTTGTAGCCCTCTGTGCGGCTTCCTCAATTTCACTAGAACTTTGGGAATTTCTACAAGTGCAGGAGCTTTGGTGCTCACGCCCATCATCTCGCCAAGGTGTTGAATGATCATCCTGCGAAGTTAAGGAGATGGCGCTAGCACTAGAAATGAAATTATGTCAAGGAGTTGGCAGGCACCGCTCGTAGCCTCAGAACCTTCTTCTCGACTTCTCAAATATTCAACCTTGGTTCATTTTGGGTCCTTTTACATTGGTTTCTGCTCAAAACACCTCAACTCATTTGTTAGCATACAAAATATACAAACATATGAATTTATGAATTTTATAAGGATTATGAACTAAAAACAAGATAAAAATAGGCAAAAACAAGACAGCGGGACATAAAAATATGCCCAACATCACCACCCTACGCCCAAATCATTGTTAGGTCTCGAACAGTCAGCACCTCCACACATAAGCTCATCTTTTACCATCTTTTTGTATTTCCTAACGAATTCACACTCAGACTAACCAACATCAAGCATAGATCAAGTGGTTCGTCAGCTTACCACAACAATTCTCGTAAACACGTATACTTAAAGATTTCACAATGAAGACTACACAACCTGCATAGATGGCTCATCTTTTCCAAAACATAGGAGTCAATATGATTAAGTATGAAATATGCAACAAATAGTTCACCGACTTAGACATCAGTGTCCCTCACTTTTACACAGTAATGTTTCTCCCTCAAATTATCAATGCAAACACATAAAACATAGAAAGTAGAGCCTCCTCTCATAAATGATGTAATGCACATATGTCGCACATGCCACTAAAGCTTTCTTTATGTATATTTAGACTACTTGGTTATTTCAAGAGATTGAGATCACAAGGTTTTTATTGATTGTAATGTCATTTCTTTAAGAGACGGATGAGGACAGTATTTATTTTGTAGTGACTACCGCTCTAGCACTTTAAGACATTTTCATTTTTCAAGTATACCACCTTTTTCTTATTTGTTTCACCCTTCACTAACTCACCCTTTTTTTTTCTTTCTTCTCATACTGCCTCTTTTTACTACTTGTTTGCTAGTCTGCTTATAGAATCAACAAATTTTTGCAATTAAAAGGCTCTATCTTTCATTTTCTTAGAAGCAAGTAAACAACATAATTACGCAAAGCACCCGCTTTTTCTATTCTTCTTCTCTTACCTGACTTTTTCTTTTTTCTTTCTCCCTTAACATTATACTTGATTGGACCTTTACTTTTAAGTCTCAAAGTGCCTAAAGCTACTTTGAATGTTAAATGGAGTCTCACAAATAAAGGATTAAGCTACTTTAGTGGCTAAGAAAGAATAAAGTTTATGGCTCAAATGGGGTTGACTAGGGAGAATGTATGGGAAGGAGTAAAACAAACATGGAAAAACATGGCTTTTTCAAAGAAAATCCTTGATCATATCCTAACTCCCTAACAACTAATTATACTACATACACTAAGGCAAGTTCCTAAATGTTTCAATATGTACACACAAGACAATTCGGCTCACTTCTCATGGCAATCAAAGAGTCTAGTCGGCTTCCTACAACCACACATCCATCCACGTCATATTGAATGACATTTTATTTGTTATTAATCCTAAGAGTCATTTTGAGTCGGATTAAATATCTATGCCATGTCTCTCATGGATTCCTCACGTATGCATTCAAGACGACCACTTTATTAAGCTAGCATAGCCATTCTAGTAGAATGTCACAAGCAAATAAATAAATGATCTATGACTCAATCCTAAAAAATAAAAATGTGGCGAAATTCTCTTATGCGGTCGTCATTCATCTATTATGAATGGTCACTACTCTACGACTATGTGACTCCTACAAAAGTTAAAAATTTACTCAATTCAAAGGACTCCCTTTCAAAAAAATCGAGGCCATAAGAAATATCAAAGGGTGTGTGAGATATGCCAAATTAAAAAAAAATTCAAACCAAGCTCATTGAACATATTACCCTTGACCAATAAAATTCAGGGGAAAGGCGTGCACACCCTCACTCCACACTTAAAGCCTTGATCTATCCTCAAAGCAACTAAAATTAAAGATCATATGAGGATGAAGATTGCTGAGGCCCTCTGGGGCCTGGCTAGTGACGAGTTCTGAATTTACTAGTCACATGACCCCACACTTAGAGTCGAACCATGATATTTGCATGAGAATGCCGCTACTTTGATATCTTTCAAAATAATTACACATATCCTATTTTATTTATAATTTTTTCGGATTGTGATCTCATTGCACCTTTTTATTTTTGTCTGCTTGGTTGTGGCTATCATGGCATTAATTTATTTCTTTTTCTCTCTCTTTCTTTAATTTATTCCTTTTAAAATTAATTTTTAAGTTTTTTTGTTACTATTTTTTGTCTTTCTTTTTTTAATTTTACTTTTAATAAATAAATAAATACGATAGCTAACTATATCTAGACTAATAAAAATATATAAATTGAATAATTTGATTACAACAGAAATAATTTACAAAAATATAAGACACTAGCTTATTGATTAAAATTAAAATTAATAAATAATATATTTTTAAAGTTATTTTTCCAAATCATTATTCTTGTTTTCACCATAATATATTTCATGTGCAAAAATTTACTTTTTTATTGTTCAATTTTTTATTTTTTTTATTTTTTTTATTTTTTTTATTTTTTTTATTTTTTTTATTTTTTTTATTTTTTTTATTTTTTTTATTTTTTTTATTTTTTTTATTTTTTTTATTTTTTTTATTTTTTTTATTTTTTTTATTTTTTTTAGTTTTTTTAATTTTTTCAAAAAAAATAAAAAAAATAAAAAAAATTGTCTAATTCATTTTTTATTTTTTTTCCATAACATAATTTCATTTTTGGTCTTTTTTTTTATTCTACTTTTAATTTTTTATTTTATTAAGGTATCCTCTACTCACCCGGTCCTCCATGATACTATCACGGTATATTTATACTACTAGCATGGTATCATGAAGGACTATTTCAATCTTTCAATGAAGTACTCTTTTTAGTACTACATGATACCACCACAATATCTATATACTAGCATTGTATCATGGAGGACTTTGAGTCCGCCTCAATAAGACACTCTTCGGTCTCAAGATGCCTCCTCATAATATATCTATATCGGCATGGAATAACTAAAGATTCGGCTTCGGTCCTTTAGGAAGAAAATCCCGAGTCCTTAGTGTCTGATCATAATATGTCATATCTTGTCATGGTAACATTTAGGTCGGTTTCAGTCACCGATGATCTGTCGCAATATATACATATATTGTCATGATATCATTTAAGTCTACTAGTCCTTCGGTGAGACACTCCACGGTCCTCAATGATACCATCGCAATATACACATATAATGCTATGGTATTATATATTCAAGTGTGCTTAGGTCCTCGTAATGCCGTCACAATATATCTATTGTCATGGTATCATTGAGATCTTCTTCAATCCTTTATAAAGACAGTGCGTCGCCAAACGTGCAATCATAGTATATCTATACTAGCATGATGTGTGGGTGCTTCGGTCTTTCGGTGAGAGACTTCTCAATCTTCAATGATACCATCATAATATATCTATATCACACATCATAGTATCTGTTAAGGTTTACTTGAGTCCTCCGGTGAAACACTCACTCAGGTCCTACCTTAAGTACCATCACAATATATGTATATATTAGTTTGGTATCATTAAGTTTTACTTCGAGTCCTTCAGTGAGACTCCTCGGTCCTCCATGATGCCATCCACCGAGTATATATATATTGTCACGGTATCATTGAGGTCTGCTTTCGATTCTTCAATGAGACACTCTTCAGCCTTACGGATATCATCACCGGTATATCTATACAATATTGTAGTATCATTGTGATGCATTTGGTCCTCAATGATACCATCATAACATATTTATATAATGTCATGGTATCGTAAAGTCTTTTTCAGTCTTTAGACAATTCTTAATCCTCTATGATACCATCATAGTATATGTATATACTAGTATGAAATCATTAAGGTATGATCCTTTAGTGAGAAAACTCTCAGTTCTTAGTGATGCCATCATAATATCTCTATGTATTGTCATGGAATCATTGTGGTCTACTTCAATCCTCAATGATACCATCACAATATATTTATGCTCTGATGGTATCATTGAGGTACGCGGTCCTTCAATGAAACTCCTCGGTCCTCAATGATACCATCATGTTCTCATATGCGCGTGATATCTTTGAGGTATGCTCAGTCCTTTGCTTCAATCCAGGACATTTCTCGGTCCTCCATGATACCTCATGGTATATATCATATATGGTATCATAGAATTTCGCTTAATTTTGATATTTTAATTTTATATCGGTTTAGCAAGTTAACTTTTATAAAAATAATTACAAAAAATATAGTCATATTTTAGATATAAGCTTTGTATACATTTAATTTTTAATTAACAAAATAAAAAATATGAAATTAAAAAAAGCAAGAAATTTAAAATTCAGAAATTTAAAAACTTAAAAATATTTTTAATTATAAATTTTAATTGTTGTTTGATAGATTGAAATTGAATTGATAATTGAGGTTTTTTTATTTATTTTATATTGAATTTCTTATTTTTGTGTTTAATTTTTTAAATACAAAAAAATATAGAAAGGAAAAATTATTTAAAAAAAGATAAGCCTAATAAATAAAAGTAAAAAGAATCAAGAAAAAAAATAGAAAAAATAAATTAAAAAATCAAATAAAATAGGAACAAATTATAAAAATATTACCAAATAATATCTCTAATAAAGGTAAAAAAAAATATAAAAGGATAAAAATAATAAATAAGAAAATGACAAAACAATAAATGAATGCACAAAAGCAATAAATGAAAGGACAAAGACAATAAATGCAAGGATCAAGAAGAGAGAATAGGAGCACTCCAATGTGCAAAGTAAGAGGGTATTTCGGGTAAATATTTTAGCTCAAATGGTTATGTATGAAATTAGTATGAAAAGAGGCAAATCAGGATATATAGTTTACTTTAGGGGGATATTTTGTATCCTATTCTCTATTTTCAATGATGTTTATCTCTTCTAATAGTACTCATCCGGCCCAATTTATGTGATACTTTTCTTTTTAATCTATCTCAAAAAGAATGTCAAATTTTCTTATTTAAAAGTAATTTAACTTAAAACTTCTTATTTTAATGAGATGATTTATATTTATAAAAATATATATGCCTTATTTTAAATCATAAAT
>JACEIK010004131.1:80840-94700 GCA_018107945.1 Datura stramonium | reverse complement strand
ATGTCTCAACTGCATTTGCTATTAACAGCTTAACCCAAAAAATCTTCAGCATTGTATTGCACAGTTCTTTCAAAAGTTCGCAATGTAAATAAAGGTACATCTTCCCCTATTTTGTTGCTCTTATCTTCCAATTAATGTGGATGCAGCGATGCCTCACTAAATTATCACTCCAGGTGGCCATCCAGACAAAAATATGACTTCTTTAATTTTACTAGCCACTCTAAGTTCTAATCCTTTCTCAATTTGTTTGGAGCTGAGGCGTAGTAATAGTTTTTTTTTTCGAAACTAGCAACTTTGAATATATCTTTAATCAAAATGATCAGTAAATGTGTAGTACCATATCCCTATTTACAGAATTCTACTGTAGCCTATGATCATATGTCTATAATGAGTCTAATACATCAATAATAGAAACAGGATCATTAGCCCATAACTGATTACACCAAAAACACAAAAGTAGCATGCAGTTCAGCTTAATCTGTTGCATACTATTCTCTAGATTTTCAAAGCATCTAGGGTTTCTTTCTTTCCACATGGTCCACCAAATACTAGTTGGGATCATCCTCCATCTGTTCCTGTTCTTGGCAAGAGAACCTGCTTCTTCCCAGCTTTGGATAGCCTCTAAGATCCTCCCAGGCTTGGACCAAGAAATGCCTTTCAGATTTAGGAATCTCCATAACATTCCTGTGTTTTTACAGTGTAGGAACAGGTGGTTCACGGTTTCTTCTTTATCACCACAGAGAAAACATATGGAACATAGGGTGAATCCCCTTTTCATCAAGTTCTCCTAAGTGAGCACCGCCTCTTTGGCCAATAACCAAACAAAGTAAGATACCTTATAAGGTATTTTTGTTCTCTAGATGCTTTTCCATGGCCAGCTGGATACCTGCTGATTTGGTTGATTCATCCTTCTGTAGGCTTTGCTCACTTTAAACATCCCCTTTCCTTTGTCCATCCACCATAATTTGTCCATTCCCTATTGTTGACATCCACTGAAGTGGTCTATTGTGCTGAAGAATTCAGATACTCTTTGCATCTCTCAGTCATTGATCTGTCTTCTAAAGGTAAGATTCCACCCACCTTGTGACCATACTTCTGCTATAGTGCTGTGCTGGTATTGTACTAAGCTGTGAATGTCTGGGAACAGTGTTTCTAGAGTACCATTTTCAATCCACTTGTCTTTCCAAAATTTAGTTCTCTCCCCATTGTTCACCTTGATCCTGGTGTACTGCTTGAGATCTCCCCATAGCCCTCTGATGGATCTCCATAGATTCACACCATAGGGGGTTTTAACTTCCTTTGTCATCCATTTGTCTTCCTCTTCATACTTTGCTTTAATCACCTTCTCCCATAGCAGCTGGTTGTCATTTGCATATTTCCACAGCCACTCATTCTGAGTGTCTTGCTGTTGTTTTTCAATTTTTTGATGCCTAGACCCCCATATTTCTTATCAACTGTCAGGGATTTCCATTTAACCAAATTGTAACCTTTCCTGTCTTTATTTCCTTGCCACAAGAACTTTCTTCTGAGGCATAGCAATAGTTGTAGTATTCTAACTTTAATTCTTTACTAAACTAAGAAAATGCTCTTACAACTACTTTGTTTACTAACGCTCATGCAATTCCTCCTCTTTCACCCCAATCAAATGCAGTAATTAAGTTTATAAGTTTAAGCTGAGGGAGAGAAGAGCTATTAAGCTTTACTAAGATATAATGCAGCAGTCTGCAGCTCATGCAAGCTGCTGGTTCCACCGTCTACAAGTACAGGAATACAGCAGCGAATTGTGTGTGCGCCTAATAGTTGTGTCATTAGCAAACTTAAAGACAAAAATTTAAGTTGCATATCTACTTCAAACAGAGACTAATTGAAGCAAGACAATTAAGCTATAAAAGCATAAGAAACAACACCAAGAAGGGAACCCCTAACTCATTAACACTTGGTTGTGAACTTGGACATGATGCCTGAAACATGGATCATCACTTTACATGGAATTTTAAGAAATAATAATGACGTTAGTATTATTTAACCATACTTCATGGTGACAAATGATGTCCTATCCAAATCAGGAAAAGAAGGTAAAAGTTATGCATCTGGTTTATGGTAGTAATCAGCCAAAAGGACACGATCTTGCAAATTTAAACAGCTGAAAGTGTCGCAATACCTTTCAGTGTTGGAGCTTCCATAGAAACAACTGAAATTGATACAATAACTTCATAAGGATTTTGCTTCAGGGAGAACGTCAAAGGAAATTCCTTATAAGAAGCAACAGTGAGACACATTTTCACAGGATTTTACTAAGAGGTATAATAGATTTGGTATATTGCAGTTGCTGATAACGGTAAAGAAGTGGATGGGATTGATATAAGGAGGTCATGTTCATATCTCATTTTTCGGTTCTTCCACCTTCTTTATTGAAAACAAACCTTATTTTCCTAGAAAACTAATTATTCCATTGCAAACAGTGTCAGTGAAGGAGAAAAACGAAAAAGACATTAGGTCTGTCAAGACCTTAAGTGCCATGGGCAAATATAGGTTTTAGGTAAGAAAACACCAAATAAACAAAAAAATACAACAAATATATGTAATTCAAGAATAATAACTACAGATATATATTATTTGAAAAACTCATAATTAGTGAAATAGTTATTTTCTGGAGCAGCTATCTTCAAGAAAAAGCCCATGGGTGATGAGATGCACGCCTTAGTATCTTGGTGCCTGAACTAAAGTTCTACTTAAGCAAGCCTAACAGCCTGTTGTGCACCTAGCAGTTAAGCTCGAATTTGAAATTCTCATGGTAAACAAAGTTGAGTGCTTTTCTCTGAACTTGTATTCTGTAAAACTAAAAAGAAAAAGAGAATTAGAATATTGCTTGAAGAAGATACTCGTAGGTGCATATAAATCAAAACAATTGCCCCCAAGAATTAGCTCAATTGGCAAAGGTTGAGAGAGTTGAGTCCTCAATCACAAGTTCGAGCTCTGTGTCAAGCGAACTAAGTCCGGTATTTAAGTGGAGAAGGTTAAAAAAGTGAATCTATTGGAAGCAAACTAATTCAGGTATTTAAGTGGAGAAGGGTAAAAGGGCGAATCTGCCATTCTTGAGTTTCAAAAGTTGTAGTTGGCCAAAATAATTAGCCCCAGACGGATTTCTCGGACATCAATAAACATATATATACACCCACACATTATATATATATAGAGAGAGAGGTGGTCAAAAACTTGAAGTTGCAAAACAGTTTACACATGAAATGGCTTTGGAGATGTAATGAGGGCCAAGCCTTTTGGAAGGAGGTCACTCAACAGATGTATGGCAGAATAAGCAATGGTGCACTGATGAAGTCACAGATGCTTTTGAGTTGGAGTTTGGAGAACTAATAGGTCCTTATGGGCACACTTAAGTAGGAATATAAGCTATCAAGTGGGTAATGGAAGAAAAGTACTTTCTGAAAAGACAATTGGACTGGGCAAGGCTCACTGCAGGAAACTTTCCTGGATCTAATTGCTATCTGCACAAATCCAGACATCACAATTGAAGAGATAAGGACAACACAAGGCTGGAATCTAATCTTCAGAAGACTGCTGAATGACTAAGAAGTGGAAAAAGTGGCTGAATTGTTGGGAAGAGTGAGTAGTCTCACTGGGACAACCACTGGACCAGACACAATTAGATGGAAACACAATGAAGATGAGCAGTTCTCCATGAATAAAGTTTACAAGAGGGGTCTATTTGAGATGGCAGGAAGTTCCAAGGGTTCATGGGAAGCTACTTGGAAAAGCATGGCACCAACGAAGGTGAAATGTTTTACTTGGCTGGTGGTGAAGAAAGCATGTCTCACCCATGGGCACTCCAGGAGATGAAAATTCAAATAGCCTCTAGATGCCCTTTATGTATAGAGGCAGCAGAAACTAATAGTCACTTGTTCCTTCATTATAAGGTAACTGCACAAGTTTGGACACTCTTTAATTGTTTGGCGAGGGGGGAACGGACAATGTCAGAGCACACTGCAGATTTATTAAGCTGCTTCAAAAAAAATGGTGGGAGCAAGAGTCAAAAAAAGTAGTGGAGAACAGTACCAGCCTGTATTTGGTGGAGTGCATGGAATGAGAGAAATAGAAAAACTTTTTGAAGGAAGATATAATTCCACACAAAAAGATCTAATAGAATTGTATAACAATTTTATGTTTTTTATGTAAAGAGCAATGTATAGAAGATGAAGTACAGATAGTGGACTTCTTAGGAGTTTTGTAATTAATATTTTCCTTGTAAGCGCATTTTTTTGAGGTGGCCAGCATTCATTCCCTTAATGCTTAGGAATAAAAGTTACCAGTTCTCACAATATATATATCAAAACAACCTAATAGTTTACACTATCTCAAGTATCTAGTCTAGGCCCCATATAGCTGAGAAAGGCAGGTCTAACTGTCACCAGAGGTATACATCCTACGTATATGTCATTGTTGAATCATGTACTATATCTTATTGGCACAGATCGTCCCAGCCCACTTTTCAACATTTTGAAGTAATCTCAATCACTCCGGTGCAAATGGAAACTCTTCTCTGTGGTACGGGGCATTTATACTCCTTCAACTCTTGGAATCACATAGCTTGCTTTGGTGCGGCCCTATGAAAAGACCAAATTAATCCTTCTCTTTGTTCCAGCAAATTAATAAATGGTGGGCATATACTTGAGAAGCAAGCATGATGTGAGGGATCTCTATGGAGTTCATGATCAGTAGGTAACTAACTTGATCTTTGTCCCTAAAGTTGTCAATGAGAGTTGACTTTTCCTAGATTCATGACTCAAGGCCTTTTTTTTTGAGGGGGGAGGGGCACTTTTTTGCCAGTCACAGTCATAAGATGTAATTCAAAATTGATTAACCTCACTAATTACTTGAAGAGGAGGCAACAAGCAGCTTAATCCAGCAATTCACCACATCAGGCAAGGACTTCTACATAAATGTGTGTATTTACAGGGTATGCCAAAAGAGGTGCATATTTACAAAGCCAAGGTGAAGAAATAAATGATGTTGATCAATTTGTGTAAAGCATTCAAAATCTCTGGGGATTAGAACAATTTCGACCCACTTCATTTACTAATACGTTTAATATTGGCAGAGAGGAGCTTAAATGGAGTGACATGGGCAGTGGGGAATTCATACAGACAACACCAACTTGCTTAGAATTGAGGTATAGTTGTTGTTGTTTGTCTTATATTAACGCGTTATTCAAAGTTTAACAGCTCAAGAAAAATGGATCTTCAACATATTACAAATTCAGATCAGCATAAAATGATTTTTCCCACAAATCTGAACAAACTTTTGACCAACTCACATATAACACCAGCAAATATTATTTTATTCGGTGATACATTTAAGTCTTCTAATTGAAATTAGTCATTAATCTGTTTTTGCTCAATATAATGCACAATGTAACTAAAACAGATAATTTATGGTTAGAGTATTGACATAAAATGTCTTCATCATATAGTACCAAGTTTCCATTAACTTCTAATCAGCTCATTCTTTAACTTGGCCCCATTAGACTTTCAGTCAAATGAACTCATCACTTCTCCGAGTTGATTAATCAACCAACTGCAGATGGCACAGGTGGGAAGTTGTTGATAGTTTATTCCTAAGTTATAATGACTGTCAAAAGGTCAATACTTGCCCCCTCTACTTTGTTAATTGTCTTCTATTCTTTAGCAGGCCAGCAGACAAGGAAGTGATTTCCAGCAAAGCCTTCAAATGCACCAATATCCACATGCCAATTTATATTTGAAAACTCAAAAAAATAAAAATCTATTAGTGAATTTTAAAAAAAATATATCAGATACATGTACAGCCTTTCTACATTTGCTCATCAAACAACTAATTTTCTCATTCACAACCATATTAGATATCAATACTTCCACCATGCAAAGATGTTCTCTTTTGTCTCATTCCAACCATATTAGATATCAATATCACTTCCACCATGCAAAGATGTTCTCTATCTGCTCAAAGCGAATGTCTGTGACTCACATGGCGTGAGTACTAAGAATGGGATGGAAATGTGCAATTCCTAGAATTAAATGCTGGACGTTTAAAGCGCACCTATCACATTTTTGGAGAGTTTTTCGGTTTGAGGAATAGATGAGAAACGAAGTTGCATCAGGAAAGTGGTAAAGCAAGGCCCACATAACTATTTAGGTTACATAACATGTGATAAATTTTTCAATCTACAGAGTATAGCAAGCATTATTGTTGGATGGACCAAAAAGTGCACATAAATTCAACATAGATTATTAGTTTTTTAAAACGCTTAAGCTATCATCTGTCTTCAGCATGTATTTTTATAAACAAATTGACACCATAACTTCGATCGATTGGACATACAAGTCAAAGCACCTCAACACCCCACCAATCTTCTCTATTGTTCAATGTCGAAAAGAAATTAGACAGGATTCAAGGAAAACAATCACAGTTACAATCACTTTTGCCATTACTTTGATGTCACAGTCTATGTTTCATGACAAAAATTGTTGATACCTTAATGATTGTTTCACATCTTTTCTACTTTCTTTTTATAAGTATAAGACTTCTATTAATAGAAGTTGTGTAGCCCTAATCTAGTGTTGTATTACAGAACAGGAGGACCCCCGCAACTACTATAACTTTTTTTGGATAACTGAGAAATCTCCAGGGCTAGTGGCAGACAGTTTGAAACTCGGTGTATAAAGGGCCTGCTCGTATACCCTACTCCACTTACATATCAGGCTTACATAGGCTTTCATCAGCAATAGGGTTCCAACCTGTGTGCGCCTAACCCACACATCATGTGTTGCACTCTTATCACTACACCAAAGCCCTAGCCCTGGGGGCTCATGTTCTATACTTTTTTGTTTTTGGTAAATTAGAGATTAGGCTTTAGGCTCATCTCTGACATGGACCAATCACATGTACTGCAACATCTCAAAAGCTTGAAGATGGCCCAAGCTGGTCTGGTTCCATACTGATTTCATTATCTGAAGCCCCCAGGGAATGTTGCTTGCAGGACTTTCACTTACAAGAAGGCTGGAAGGCAGAGACATTCAAGATAATTGACACTTCTATGCCAAAAGCATTTCAACTGAAAATCAATAAGCTGCCTCTAATATATGATCAGGAATGTATAAAGCAAGTTCAAGTTTTAGCCTAATGTGAGAGTCTGCTTGAAGCAATTGATATGAAAAATTCCAGCTTCAAAATTTAAAACTGTCATGAATTATGAAGAAATTCGATGATGAGCTTACACATAGACCCAAAGGACAAGGGGATAGCAAAAGGAAACATCACAAATTTTCCTGGTTGCCCATGGATTCTTAGAAAAAGAATAACGTATGAATAGAATGCAGAGTATAATTTAGGGTGCTTTTTCAGCAGGACTTCGCTGCTAAAAACTTGAAAGAAAAGAAAAAATAACCTTTTTATATTTTTATTTAAAAAAAGAAAGGAATTCCTTAAGAACCCAGTTGCAAGCTAGCACGACTATCAGATTTTCCATAGGAAGCATGCAACAGCAACGAAAGCCTTGTGATGCTATTTATGTGTAAACACAGCAAAAATGGTGCATCATTGATATTTAGGATTCGTAGGCCGAATCCAATTGATTTTGGCAGAGGCCAAGTTGTTGCTATTCAATGCAAAACAGCTGAAATGTATCTGGTTCAGCTCTATCTAACTTCAAGTTGAAATGCAACTTTCCCATAAGCACACAAGTACTCTCTCTTGTGCGCAACCTTCATAGTTACAAGCATGTCCAAATGTCCTGTCTGGGTAAAATTGATGGCACTATCTACCATCAAAAGAGAGATAACATGTACATATGGCTAATCACATGCATATGAATGACCAAGACACAAGTAATCAAGAATCTACATACTTGATGTAAATATTTCTATTAAGTTTTGTTGAGTAAATAGTAGCCAGCCATGACGTAATACTTTTGCTGAGATTCTCGAATCCCTACATACTTGAGGGAATTAGGAGTCCTTTTCAAATACATACCAGCACATTTTTGAGCAATCAGCGAAATTCACAACAAATGGCCAACAATAATGAAAACACAAAAGACACTCTCAGCAATGACTACAAGAAAGACAAGTTCACATAATATTATTTTATACGGTAAACGCTGAGAAGATTCAGATAATATTGATGCAAAACAACAGATAAGATACCTCAAAGTGCTTTAAACTTTCAAACAGAGACAAAAATATTCTACTAAACTTTTTCCCCACTTGGTAAGAGAAATAAGTGGTTTTTCTTTTGCTTACTTGGCCCAATTAGGTGGAGATGACGCAAATGGATGATTAGTAGCATTAGGACTCCCGTACGTCATTTCACTTTGAGCAGCATCTTCAGACTTGAGAGATAATTGACTTTCACCTCCTGCATATGTACCAAAAGGAGCTTTTGGATACCTACTTTCAGCACTACCAGGCAAAACAGTACTCAGTGTCCCACCATTCTGGCAACTTCCAGTATAAACTGTGTGGGGAGAATGACAGAAGGAGTGGAGTTGTTCATCATTCTTGAACAGTGAAGCCATTGTCCTTGGAGGTGTAGGAGGCACACTTGATGTATTGATATCTGTACTCAAATGCCAGTTGGTTGGAGAACCTATCAAACTTAGACCAGCTTGACCAAGCGGAGAGCTGTTCCACATCTGCCACGTCCCTACATCATTTGCACTATTTGAAACATTCATTGGCACAGTGCTGTCCTGAGCATTAGGAGTGTTTGGGAAAAGATAAGACCCAGCATGCCTTTCCTCCGGAACACGCATCCGTGATATTGGAGACTCAATTGGTGAAGGCCTGGTCACTTCGGAAGATGCATTCACATTTTTCACCATACATGGGCTATCAGGTCCTGTATCTGACACAAAGCCAAGGTCCACCTCCAGTTGAAAGTCATCAAGGGACTCACAAACTGGTCCAAGCAATGACACAGGGTCTGGAACATAACAAGGATCTTCAAAATTCTCCAACTCTTCTGCCAGTAACTGACCTGTCCCATCTCCAATTCGAGGATGTATTGCTCTCGGGGACGATGGAATAGTTGTATTACAACTTGTGGGTCCACAAGGAAAAGAAGTTAAAGTGAAAGGCGATGGGAGACCAAAGCTAATGGGATTGTCGAAAGATTGTGTAGCTGGAGTCTGACAGGAAGGACTCAGAATCTCTGCTTGGGGCTTAACACTTGGTCTGCTGATTACATTTGAAGAGGGGGAAGAAACAGTAGATGATCGAGTGAATAGTTGTTGCCAAGATTTTTTAGGAGCAGTAAATGGTTGAGATTCAATAAGCACCTGTAAAGAACAGAATTAACCTGACAGCTTAACAAGAGCCCAGTATCTCATTGAACAGCCAAAATCATCTTCTAAAAGGCCTACATTTCTCAAAATATGATATGAATCTATCTGTAAGTTCAGGTTAAATCAAGATGAACATGCCATAAATTGAAAACATAAATGGTAAATGAAGCTATAAGCTGCAAGATTAAGTAAATAAAACTCAGAGTTACTGAGAATTCAATACTCCAGAAGTACCAAACAAGACACTTGATAAAGGGGAGCACTTAGATATAAACAATTGAAATAGAAGATGACAAGAAACTTACAGGCCGACTCGTACTCCTGTCATCTCCACTTGGATTCAGCTTTCCAGGTACGCGATCTGATTGAGATAGTTCCCTCCTAGAAGCATTATGAACAGGATCCATCATGGTATTAGATTTCTGCTCTCTTGGAATATTAGTAGCATTACTCTTGCCAAAAAAACCACCTCCAGTAAATGCTCTAGAAGATGATAAGAAAGTACCCCTCATACGATCCAAGTACCGAGTACCAACATTTCCATGGTTATGACTGCTAGAAGAACCACCCTTAAAACCATGTATAACTTCTGTATTATGAGTCTTAATACTTTCAGGGCCATTTTTGTGTTGGTGCCTTCTATCACCATCATTCTGCCTATTTCGCACACTCTCCTTGCCTTGTCTTTTATCCAGCTCTTCCACATCCGAGTTACTTTTGCTAGATCCCCTGTCCCTTTCTTTCTTCTTCTCCTGCCGCTTCTTTTCTGCTTCCCTTTTACTATCTCGTACTTTAGCAGAGGAAGACCCCTTCCCCCGCTCTTTTTCCGCCTCCATCTTTTCATCGCGCAATCTCCTACGTTCTTCCACCAGTCTAGCAACCTCCTCTCTTTGCTTTCGCTCTTCCTCCTCTGCCAGCTCTTTCTCCAACCTAGCCAGCCTCTTTTCCTCAGCTTTTCTCCTAGCTTTCTCCCCTCTACTCTCCTGACAATTTCCTCCATTCTCACCTCTCTTATCCATCATTGATCTCCGTTCTGCATCAATTGACGCATCACTTTTAGAGGAACTTATCCTAAAAACCTTTCTACATAGCCACATGATACTTAAGAAAAAAGCAGTCAGTGCCTTGCAGGCAAAAGCAAAAACACGAGAATATGACTTCTCTGCTAAACAGTGTTCCACCCCAAGGAATCCACTGCCAGTCTTGCTCCAAGAATCTGACTTGCTAACAAAAGACCCCCCAACCCAATTCCCGTTCTCTAACCAATCCTGCCCACACATCCACCTGTTATCTGACCAAACCTTTCCATTTAACATCTTCCCACCTTTCCCAACCAAATCTCTCAAAATCCCTGAATTTGAAAGCCCCAAGCCTGGCGGCACAGGCAAGTCTAAAATGGGTCTCTTAGAAATATGCCCACAATATGAACACATGAACTTGGCACCACCAGGATTCTGATCCCTATATGGAGTCAAACAATTTCTACACCTCCTTGTTGCTGTTTTCCTTAATTTCTGCATTTCAATAGCCTCAAACCTCTTCCTTTCCCTAAGCCTAGCATTTCTTCTCGCCCGCCAAGCCGACAACTTAGGCATCAAAACCTCATACCAGCCAAGAGTAACCACAAGCACAAGCACACATGCCAACCTTGGTGATGTGATTTCAAACCGAAATGCTGGTGGAAATAACTGTGATAAAGCCCATAACCCAATCAAGGGAATCACTAACCAGGGTAACATGGTTGCAACTCCCCGCGACCACTTCTGGATCGAACACAGTATACACATTATCCTTTCAATCCACACGTACCTTCTTCACCGTCTCGAGAATAAGATAGCAAATCAAAAATAAAATTACTCGACTCGCGACAATATTATTAAAATCAAAGAAACTCTCAATCTTCCCTTCTGCAACAACAACAATAACCACAGCTCCAACAATCCAATGAAAACACCTAGCTCCGAAAGTTCCCCTTTCCCCCCAAAATTTCGATTGCAAAATACAAGCTCTTCAATTCTTAAAAACCCTAACAGGGCGAATCATCAGAAAGCACCTATGAAGCGGAAACAAACGGGTTAGGTTCAAAGAGGTGTATTATTTTAGCTCCGAAACCTAATGGACACGAAAAATAATCAAAAAACAATTTGTTACAACAATGGAAGGAAGAAAATGAAAAGAAAAAAAACGAGGTGCTCACTGATTCAATGCCCATCGGAGATTCATAGGCAACTAATCGTCGGCGGTCGGAGACGGTGACAGTCCCTTCGGGTGCAATTTTCCGTCGAAATAAACTGTGAAGATTGTCGGATTGATGAAAGAGAAAATACTTTCTTTTTTAGAGGAGATAAGAGAGAGAAATATGTCTTCTGATCATATTGGCAGTGATTGAACCGGATGTGTGAATTAAACCAAAAGCGGTTTATAATTGTGATTACTTATTTATGACTGCTATTGGCAGTGATTAGTGGAGTAATAAATAATAAACTTCAAAGTCCCGTTAAATATATTAAATTAAAAGAATATGTATATGAATTCTATTTATTGTTATTATTATTATTTTTCTTTTTTTCTTTTATTCTATTTATTTATTTATGAACTATTTATTTACACATACACACACATATATACACTTGCAATACCCCGGAAGTGCGTAAGATTTGACCCGGGAGTTAAAAATTTAAAACTGCTGAAATTGGAAAAAATGTCACAGAACAAGGGGTGTAACGACTTGTGGTTGGAAACCACGAGCCGTTATTGCCAGTCGTGGTTTCAGGAGTCTTGGGTGGCAGTGGAAACAACGACCTATGTAACGACTCGTTGTAGGAAACAATGAGTCGTCGTTTGTAGTCGTGGCGAGGAGTGGGCCTTAGCATATGGGGACATAACGGGCCACCAAGTGACCCGTCGTAAGGAATAACGACTCGTTGTCAGCAATCCTCGTCTGAATGGTCGATTTTCCAGTGGGATTAACTGTCACGACCCGAGAGTACACCCGGATCATAGACACGGGACAAGGAACCCCGAAAGGCTCCAAACCGACCCATGGCATAATCATCGCATACACTTAACATGAGAAACATCTAACGTCATGAACAAGCAGAAGAACATAACAAAAAGCTAATATGGATCCATAAAGACAATTTAATAACACTTAGATACATAGCTGAAACTGTCTAGACAAGTCCTAAAACCTTCTACTAAATTGATGAGTTGCTGGGACAAGCCCCAGCTAACTCCCAAAGTCTGGAAACTGAAACATAATAAAACAAGAACATAAACCACGTCCTCAGAAGATGAGGACTCACCACTAACAACTGAGAGAGGAAGGGGTGTATCTAGCCACGATGCTGAACCTGGAGACCTGAATCTATATCATGAAACGATATAGCACAAGAAGCGTGCGGTCAGTACTTGGAATGAACCGAGTATGCAGGAAGCGTAAATAAACTAACTTATAATATGAACAAGAAGGAAACCATGTAAAATATTTTAATAACAAGGTAATTGAAAAGAGATACGGCAATCTTATACGAGATTCACATATTCAATTAACATAACCACATTATAAAGACATGCATTATTATAGCAATTGCTGATGTGCAAAAGTAACAATCGAGAATAATACAAGGTATGATGTCGTGACTGATATCAAGAGGGTCCCTGACCGTCTAAAAGGGAGTCCCTAACGATCGAAGGGAGTGTCCCTAACTATCCAAGGGAACATTCTCAGCTAAAGAGAATCCCTGACTGTCAAGGGAGAGAGATAGCTCTGATACAGAGAGTCACTAACTGGCTAGGGATATTAGTCCAAAACAATGCAGGGAAATAAAATACTCAACTGACTAGGAATGTAAGTCCCGACTGACTAAGAGATGACATTCTCCAATAACATCTAGGGATGTGACTCCCGACCAACTACAAGAAGACATTCTCCACTAACGTCTATGTAAGACATTCTCCACTAACGTCTATAGCCAATCTAAATTTACAACATCTAATTAGAGACAAGAACATCCACCACCCTCATTATGCAATACTCATTTTTAAAAAGATTAGTGCTATCTTTTAAATAGGCACGGGTTCACAACTTGACATGTTAATCACCTGAACAATCATCATGATTCACATTATTACAAAACCAACTTCCTCATTAGCTTTAACATCGCAACCCAACGAGCATGCTATAAATTCATACTAGCACTATTCAATCCGGGCATCTTGATTCCGTACTCACCTCATTCAATAGATAACATAAGATCAAACATGATTTATAGAATTCAACTCACAGTCTATCAAGGATGCATAACTTCATGTAATTAGATTACAACCATCTCACACACTTGTCACAATTTAACCACGGGCGTTTTAGATTCTAAGGTTTTATGAAAATGAATTTTAATAAAGAAAACAATATAGAATCTGCCCAAGTTTCATAGTTCAACAATGGGGATGCAATCTTGTCATGCCCAATCAATTAAATCTAAAACATGGTGATGGCACATAATTTACTTCAATTACTCAAGCCC
>JACEIK010004131.1:6159-28459 GCA_018107945.1 Datura stramonium | reverse complement strand
CACACATAAACCTTACCTGGCCCCCATAAGCCGGAAGGTACAACCAACACGCAATCTATACCCCTACCCCAGTCATCCCATCTCCCATAGTAACTATAAGCATCCTTCCGGTCCCCTGGGTATGCACTTGGGTCCGCTGAGCCCCTGACTATAACTGTACCTGAGTCTGGAGGACTCCTGAATCAACACCTCGGGCGTACCCGCTCGACGGGGGTATATAAAAGCTGACCAAGGCAAAATATGGGGAAACTGGCATCCCATCTTCATCCCCTAGGGGACGGCATGCCACTCCGTAGAGCAACGTATCCTCTCCCTCTGGCGGATGAGTCGATACAGCTATTAACCCTGGGGTGGTCATGAATGCTAGGTAATCCAGCTCAAAATAATACAGTCAAGTCTCAACTAGTAATACTAACTGCGTATACTACATGCTGAAACTAGTGATAATAATGTGTATGTATATAATACATACTGAAACTAATGATAGTAATGTGTATATATACAATACATGATGAAACTGATAATGGTATATATATGATTTCTGTCATACTGTGCTGAATCTGATACTAAAACAAGATATAATATTTCTGTTGAGAATCATGCGGTGTAACTAAGTTTCATGGTAAACATGACTTACTATTTCTAACATGCTTTCTAAAATTCATTTTAAGATACTATTCTATTTCTGAAATACTTTACGGGAACTTATATTGCTTTACTAAGTTTCGACTGAACACGATAATGTCCTGACATACCTCACTAAATTACATAATGGACATGTTGTACTATTTCTGAAACTTCCTACTAGAATTGATATCGTGCTAGTAAGTTTCATGCTACGCATAACATGATGTTTCTAACATCATACTAAAATTCATAGTAAACATAATATGAGGCTTCTGGAACATTCTACTGGCACTTGAGCTATTTGACTATACCGGAACTACCAACTTTCCGATGAAACTAGCTTTACATACCTTGTCCGTTAACTTTCTGGGTATCTGGCATAACTCGGCTAATTTTCAGCTATTTCTTCCAACCGCATTCATATTCATAGCAATTAGAGATAAATTCATTGATATTCTGGAAGAAAATACTACTTTGAATATATATACATATCCCAAACTTTTACTTATCGAAAAACAACCGATAACTCGCTATTTCTCGGAAGTCCAGAAGGTCGAAATACCCACTTTAGGGCTAGGAGTATATTGACACTAATTTTGTGCAATTCCACTTACCTTAGCTCGGTAGGACGACGATTCGCCGGCCGAATTTCACTAAACTAACTCCGCAGGAATTCTCTATGGAGCTTTATACNGGAGCTTTATACTTCAGTATCCAGGGTTAATTTGAGTTTGGACTGCGTTTGATGGCGTAATCAGATGAATTTTTATATTGAAACCTCGTTCCTCTCTGTTCTCTGTTCGTTTTTGGAAATTAAAAGTGGAGAAATGAATCTTAAAATGAAGTGGAGCTTTATATAGTTAGGCCTGGACACCCCCCTCCGTGGCACGTTGGCCATCGCGGAAGGGCTTCCTCCGTGGCATGCTGCCATCGCAAATAGGGTCTGCCCAACCTCTTCCTGTGATGGTTCGATGCGATGCTCGTCCGGTCTTTCCCCGGTCCTTTTTATAGCATGTATGGCATTCTAAAATTCTTAACCAACATGCGAGTAGGCCATCTACATGTCAAGAATTTACGGGGTGTAACACGGACGTTGTCAATAAAGAACCCAACTAGAGGTTGGGGTCGATCCCACAGGGAATATGGAAGGATGTAAAAGAACGCTAGTACTTAAACTTTTTAGTTAATTATTTTCTAAGAGGGGGGATTTGTAAAAGTAATAAATAACAAAGTTGAGAAATTGTGAAGGTTAATTCCAAATTAATGTAATTAACTAGGGTAAATATTCCCCATGACTTCATAACCACAACGCGTTTTATACTAGTGATCTATTCCGGTGCTTAGCATGCAATATTGGTAAGTTAGGTTTACCTAAATGGTTTATCCCTGATCTAGATGATTTTGACCACGCAACTTGATCCATCCACGGGTGTACTTTAGTTGACCCTTACCCTTAATATCAGATTAGCTCTCCCCGGACAAGTTCAAGTTATTAGATGAGGGTTGATAGCCTCAAATCTCTGTTGTTAATCCCTTTTCCCATTCACTACCTCTTTGGTCCGATAAATAAGAATAAGGCAAGTTCTAACGTTTACAACCGTTAAAAATCAATTAAAATGAAGGAAGAAACAATACATGCATAAACTCCGTTCAAGAATCACTAAGTATTTTACTTATGTGTGTTAATTTGTCATGGTTCCCATAACCCTAGTTTATGGGTTTAGCTACTCATGTTTGTGTTATTGCAATCACAAAATATTAAAGAAATCATAATTGCAACTTACAAATTATTGTTGAATAAAAACCACGTAGATTGAATAAAATTCCAATGTTTCTTTCGTTTCTTGAATCAAGAACAATTGTACACAAATTCTCTCAAGAATAGCCTAAAAAATCATTCCATATCCTCTCTCCCATCCTCCCTTAAAAATAAACCTAAATTGGGTATTTATAGTTCCAAGAAATCCTTTTTCTAAATAAAATTGAAAACCAGGTCGGTAATGGCAACGAGCTAGGTGACGGGTCGTTAGACCCTCTGAGTCGTGCCTTGATTAAAACAATCGTCCTCAGCAACATACCCAGGCTTGGCAACGGGTCACCTAATGACTCGTCGTGCCTAAACATGAGTCTTTAGTGTTACACCCCGCAAGTTTCTAGAGTTTAGTCGGCTATTCGTATGTTGGTTGAGAGTTTTAGAGTGACATACGTATGAGGAAAGGGCTCGGGGAAAGGCCGAACGAGTGCCAAGTTGGGGTTTCGCGAGAGGAGGCCGAACCAAGCTACTAGAGGGGCAAAGTGGCACGGAGCCTGGTCCTCCACGTTAGCCAACGTGGCACGGAGCTAAAACAGCGCGTTGGCCAACATGCCACATTGCCTTGTATCCTGCTGCAAGTATATATAGGCCTCACCCTTAGAATTTATGGTATTTCTCAATACCACTTGACCAGTAGAAGATAGAGATGAAGAAGAATTATAATTTTCATCCGATTACGCCGCTAAACGCCGTCCAAATTCAAATTAACTTCGGGTATCAAAGTATAAGGCTACAAAGAGCATTTCTACGGAGTTAGTTTCGTGAAATTCGCGCGGCGAATCGTCATCCTGCCGAGCCAAAGCTATTTGAATTTCTCCAAACTAGTGTCAATACGATCCCAGGCTTAAAGTAAGCATTTATTCCTTCTAGACATTCGAGAAATAACGAGGTTTCGACTGTGTTCTGTTAAAATAGGAATATAGTTAATATTTTTATATAAAGTTTTCCTTTTTGCCGAATTTAGTGATAAAACTAGTCCTATCTTTCCAGTAACACAATTTCAGTTGAGAAGGAAAGTTGAACACGAGCCAAAACTCGCCAGTTAATCGGTAAACAACGATCGAGGTATGTAAGGCTTAACTCTCAGCAAGTATCCTTGTCGTACAGTTTTACGACTTATGTTTTCAAATAGAAATAACAATCTCAGATGTTGCAGACGGTTGCTACCATTAGATTGGAATTCGATATGTTGTAATTAGTTGTTTTGATATACATATTTAAATATCATATATGTTTCGAGTAGCTGCTAATTGGGACTACAGTTACAGAAATTCTGGTTAGCTGCTAGAAAACATATACCCGATCGTACTACCGGACCCCTCGCCAAAAGGGAGCAGGTTAAATGTGATTCACGTTATGACCACTATGGAAACTCTTGTAGTTCTCAGTTTATTGTGATGGTAGACTTATATGTTTTTTTCCAGGCCTAGACTTCAGAAGCTCGTAAGAGTTGTTGGCCTGAATCAGTTGGTTAAACGGTATGGGCGCAGTTAGGTGGTCTAACGACCAGTTGGCGCCTGTTTTGGCAGGAAAGCATCCCTAGAGGTCATTGACGTTATCGCACGTTTCAGAACCAGAAATAGAGACAGAATAGGTATATTCTAGAGTTAGCGACACCAGGGTTCTCCAGTGTATTGAGTAATTGTCTGCCATCCCTTTAGCCTTATCAGTGATTTCCAGTCTTAGTCGACCTAACAATTATCATGTAGGACGCCAGTAAGCCAACCCAGTCGTCCGAGTCAGATAAACCCGTGGGTACCCCAAGGATGGGTCCACATCAGTAGTCAGTAACGGGCCAGCACCCTAGCCAGTTCTTGTAAGGTATCCAGGTACAGAGTGCCAGGAGAGGACCAGTCTATATAGAATTTCCTATAAGATTGAGAATTGCCCAGAACAGTAATATAGATCCGAGTGGATTCATACAAGGCCTAAGGAGTCAGTAGTACTCTGCTAATACAGTGTTTAGCACAAGTTAAGGAGATCGGTAAGCTCCTTATGGAGGACCAGGGACCGATCGCGTAGAAGCAAGTTCGACCAATCCCAACCCTATAGTTTTTTAATTAGAAGAATAAAGTAGTTAGCTATCCGCAACCTCATAGTTATTCATGAGTTATAGAGGTCCGAGTGGGACATTCAGAGTGTTGTTAGGCCACTTCAGGCCTCACTTTATTCATCCCAAATTATTAGAAATCATGATCACTATCAGGATCCTCAGATTAAATACGTGCACATGGCGTGCCTGCAGACAGCCATACAGATTATCCTAGAAGCGAGTAGCATTAGCATGAGGCCTAGAAGGCCAGATACGCTCTCGTTCTACCGATAAGTTGATGAGTCAGTATAGCATCTGGGTTGGGGTTGCTCCAGTATGAATCTCAGTAAAGCATGTCAGGAGTATGTTATTATTTGCAGTTATTGTTATCAGTTGAGACTTGTAATTGTATTGTTATGGGATGGATTACCTGTATAGCTTCCGTGGCCGCCCCAGGGTTAATAGCTGTGTCAACTCTTCCGCCAGGGGTGAGGATACGTCTCTCTACGGAGTGGCATATCGTCCGCAAGGGACGAAGATGGGGAGCCAGATCCTCATATATGTCGTGGTTGGCCTATACACACCCCCGCCGAGCGCTTACGCCTGGGGTGTAGATATCAGGAGTCCTCCGAACTCAGGCACATATATACTCAGGGGCCCAGCTGGCCCAATTGCAGATCCAGGGGATCGACAGGATGCTTTTAGCTGGTAGTTGACTCAGTACGACCTGGATAGGGGTAAATAGATTGACGTGTACTCACTAGGGCTAATGGGGGCCCGTGTGGGTTGTTTTGTGTTGATTGTACCTTCCGGCTTATGGGGGCTAGGTAAGATTTATGTTTATGTTTCTTTAGTTACTTATAGTTAGATAGTAAGACGTTTCGTTTGTCAGGTATGACCCCTACCCTTCTTATTATAGTTATGTTTAGTCCTGATTTCACTGCTTCAATCAGCTTCAGTCCGTTTCCTTTACTCAGCTTTATTTCTTACCTTAAGTCATTTACAACTATTGCTTTACATACTCAGTACCTGTGGTACTGACACCTTCTTTTGGGGCGCTGCATTACTTGCCTGCAGGTACGCATAGACGAGGAGCAGATCCCTCGTAGTTCCAGTCAGCTGCACAGAGCCATCAACTCCTTTCTTTCGGAGCCCGTATGACAGAGTTTTACTTCTTTTGTTGGTACAGTATGGGTAGGCCGGGGCCCTGTCCCTACCATCTTATTACTCCTAGAGGCTTGCAGATTTTATTATTTCCCTGTTGTTAGATGTATCGGCCGTGTGGGGCCGTATGTGATTTAGATTATGTTTGTTGGCAGTGTGGGGCCTTGTTTAGCTGTTTATTTTCACAGGTGGCTATAGGCCTTGTCAGCCGGGGGTTGTATTTACAACCGCTATATAGCCTGTTGTTTTCTTGAATTCTAAAGTTAGAGCCAGTCTTGCACCAGAGGTGCTTAGGCTCAGTCAGCTCAGTAGTTCAGGTTCTAGTAGGGCACCAGGTGCCAGTTATGCCTCCCAAGGCGGGGCGTGACAGTTAGGTCCCTCGTGGACTGACTCCTTCAGAAATCTAATGCACTTCACAGATGGTTTCAGTAGCCTGCCAATGAGTCTTTCCTTCATGTGACGACTCGTGATGTCTGTCGTCAACTTCACTAGCCACTTTGTTTGAATTTTCTCTTCGATGCCCAACGATTGACCTCAAAACTCTATGCATATGCAAAATTTCCGACCATAACACAGAGGAATCAAAACATGGCAAAATACTGTCACCTGCAACCACTCACATAAATCTATAACACTGCCTCAGACAATTTGCAGACAATTTTGTTGACCAAGTGCTCTCACCTCAAAGAAGTCCCACACTCACACATATGTATATGATTATCTCAATATATTTCTCTTGGGACTAAGTAAGATCCACTCACTCTCACAAAGAAATTTGAATTGTATGCATACAATACCATACGCTTGCCTTTACTTTCAATACCTCGATTTTCGAACAATTAACTAGGATCACTATAGGACTTTTTTTTCTTGTAACGAAGGCTCGGGATTGGGTATGGTACATATGGATTTAGTAGCTCAACCCTCCTTGGCACTACGCCTTTTTACTCCACTTTTCACCTTTATTTCTATTTTCTTCGTTTTTTCCTTTTTCTGCTTTTCCTTTTCTTTGCTTTAGACACTACGGATGCGGTTACTTTTTATTCCACACTTACTGATGTCACACATTATTTTTCTTTTCTTTTCTTATTTTTTGACAACAACTTTTTTATTTTTCTTTTCATCATGCATATCGCACCCGCTCTTTTTTTATTCTTTTTCATTACCCAACTTTACTTCCATCTGACTCTTCTTACTCATCCCTATCATAGCCACCCTCAACTTAGGTGATTTGCCTGAGCTGAAGTTCACAATGTCCAAGGAGGGACCAGGGCCAAAAATGTTCATTCATAATAAAATCAGGCAGGTGAATTGGTGTAAACGAAAAGAAAGGTCAATTTAAGCTCAAACATTTGGATCAAGGGATTTTCATTCACTTTTGGTAGGTCTTTTTAGCTAAAGTGGACTCATAAATCAAAAATGGTCTATGATCCTTTCCTAGTTTCTTATCCTCTATCTCGGTACGACTTACTAGGCAAGTTCTAGATTGACATGCACAACCGAATTTAGCTATTAAACCTCACTTCACACATAACACATGTCAACATCATCAATTCTACTAATCGCTAGTTCAGGTACAACCATACAATGGTAAACAAGTTCACAATTCCAATGTCATGCAAAGATTCACAAAGGTCATACTCGTCAACTTTTACATACACATATACAAATTTTTTGGAGGGGTATCAAATCATCAAATATCACATATCAAACAAATTAAGCTCTTGACTGCATTCAGTTTTCATACTTTCTTCCAATTGACACAAAAGAACAAAAACACAAAATAAAATCCTAAACATGCTGGTTCTACTAGATATGGAACACCCGAGGGAAAAGATATCCGGCAAGAAAAACCCTCGAGTTATGTTCAGCAAAATAGAATGCACATGCATCCCTCCCCACCCCATCAAGAAAGAATGCGTTGTCCTTGATGCATATGTACAAGACAAAAACTAAAGGTATAGGGAACATACCTATGCAACTTTGGTGTCAGCTACCTGGTAGGTGGAGGGTGTAGATACGCCTCCAATATCAACTCCAATATTGCCCGCTTGACCCGACGCATTTTCAGATACAACTGAGCTCGTTCCTTCTCCACGAGCTCTCTCTGCCTCAGTCTCAGCTCTCAATCGAGCCTCCTCTCTCGATTCGTACAACGCTCTCTTTATATCACTCCACTCCCTTTTTACTGACGAAGCAGAGATGCATCATTATCAACACTTGCCTTCTCATGAGGCCTCTTCCCCTTGTCATGTGCCACCGGCTCCTCCGTGATGAAATCAAAAATTGGTGGTAGCTCCTCTTCAAACTCATCATCTATCACGGGGAGTACCGGTGGAGGTACTGAAGCTTCCTGTCATGCGGCCAAGTCACGCACCTCGGATCGTAGCGCTCCAAGCTCTGAGTATCATCGGGATAACTCTAGAGCCTGTAACTGTGCAAGGCGCTCGTCCATTCTCCTCTCAAAAGCACCAGTCGCCTATGCACCGAACTGGAAAGCGTCTCTAACTCCTTTGACACCCACGACTTAACCTTCTCTATCAAGACTTTGACCTGTAAAGTCGTGTGTGCCTGCTGCTTCTCTTCTTTAGCTAGCCGCCTAGCCATATCAACTAAAAATTCTTGTGAAATCGAGACTAAGCCGGTTGTGGTAGATCGTGGAGGTGCAACTGATGGTCTGGATGCTGCCGCCGTAGATGATGATTCGGGAACATCAGCAGGTGTGGAGGCATTCACTGCATCTGTAGCCTCAGCCTGGCTACCTATCTCTCTACCCTTAGTAGGCTCGGCCGCTAACTCGGTGAATTGTGCTGCATCAGTCTGTATCCTGCTACCAAATGCCTCTGCTATTATGGTCGCTCCAACAGATGCAGATGCCTGAGTCTTCGCCTTCGATACCGGGTTTGTATCATCTCGAATCAGCCTGATATCGGTAATCTTCTAGACCACCACTCTCTGGTCAACTGATGGAAATTCTGGCACTCGAGACTCCCGACAAAGTCTATCAATCAAGTAGGGGAAGGGAATCATCGTACCATCATTTATAGACCTCTCTTGGATCTCCTCAATGATGAACTGTGGGAAATTGATTGCATACCCCTCCATTATGCTGGCTACCAGTGTTGCTCTGTCGGGTGAGAGTATATCGTCATTACTTGTTGATACCATCCTGTGCCTCACCAGTGACCACCAATATTTTGCTTGAAATTTAAATGTGTCCTTCTTTATCTGCGACTCTATACCATGCAGTCATTCAACTAGCGGGCTCTTAGTGGCAATGATTCGGGAAAGCCAAGTGTACTGCTATATCTGCTCCATGCTATTCATCTTCTTTGTTTTTACTTTCCTCAACTCAGATAGCCTGTGATCAAACTCTGTCGTATTCATCGGAGCGCGATAATATTGCCCATACAACATCCTGGAAATTGTCTCCCTAGATATATCAACTGATGTCTCACGCACCAACACCTTATTTAAGGCAGGCCGCTTCTTCCAATCCTGAACTCCTAATGCCAACCGCTGCAATGTGGCTACATATGCTGCACAAAACTCTCAGACCAGGCATAGGCTGTAGCTACCTGATGGCTCGGTCAACCACCCCAACTTGTATTTATCAAACACTGCTTGTAGCTCAGGAAGGTCTTTCAACTCGGTGGTGATCATCGTTGGCTCCTCATAAATGCTCCGCTTCAGATTTCCTTTGTCATTGGGAGAAATATCTCGGTTATAAATAGCTCGTATGCCATGGACACACTATCTCTCACATTTCTCGGTTGCTCGTTGATGTGCCCGATGTCTCAGTCAACTCATTGTCAGAGTCCCCTCGCTTGGCATGCGACTCATCAACTCTCTCTGTATTGTGCCCACCTGTGGGAGCCTCAGGAACAAGTGCAGTAGCAGCCCTAGCATTTTCATTAGTGCGGCTAGGCGGATCTCTTGCTATTGGAGTGGGAGTATCGACTAGGGTTGTCGAATTTGAAACCTGTTGAGCCCTAGCCTTGGTCGTCCTCCTCACCAGCTGCTCCTCCGATACCTCATATTCCTCTTCAGAGCCAATCGACTCTTCAGAGGAGGATGGATCATCTCGCAGCCTTCGGTATGATGATTGACTGCGCTCAGGTACCTGTTTTTTGGTTTGACCCTTCTTTGGTGTACCTCGTGGAGCCATTGTACCTAACAATGTTAGTACACAGGAGGAGATGAAACAGAAAACATTTATAAGCTGGTGCTCAGTGGTCATGAAGGGTGACTAAACGAGTCGTTGCCACTGGAAACGACTCGTGATGTCACTCATCGTCTCAAATTGTCCTTTCTTAAAGTTGTTCCAGTGTACTTGACGATTGGTCCCAACGAGTCATTAGGTGCATTTTCTATTAGCTTAATTTTACCACTTAGGATGAGCTACATAACGAGTCATTTGGTGACTCAACGACTCGTGATGTGGCTCGTGCTCAAGAGTTCCTGTTCATCTTCCTTCTCTTTTCAGTTGCAATCCCACAAACACAAAACTCAATTTAAAATTTACCCAAGTAAATATATGATCAAAAATCAATGTTTAACTCTTCCTAGGGTTTATTTAAATCACAAGGTACATATAAACACAAGCATAATTTTATTTGAAATAATTTCAAACCTATCCGCACATGGGTCTTCGACTTTCTTGATTGAATGCAAAAATATTCAAAATGTTTGTGTGGGGAAGATTACTTACAATTTTGAGTTATCAGAGATGGAGTGCAATATCAGTTGTGAGTGTGCTTCTGTACGTGTGTGTGCAGTGATGATTTATCAATGGTGTTCTCGATGAGGTTGAGTGAAGAAGAAGAAGAAGAGAAGAAGAGAAGAAGAGGGAAGTTTAAAGTTCTGTTTGTGGGTGAGTTTAGCAAGGAGTATTAGATGAAATTAGGTTCTTGATTTTAATTGAAAAACTTTTCCCAATTGCAGTAGTGGGTCGGGTTAAGTTCACTTACCTGGGACTTAGCGACTCAAGTAACGACTCGTGGTGTCACCCAACGAGTCGTTGCCTGAGTCATGGTCCTTGGGGTGTTGTGGCTTCAGGATGGGTCACTTAATGACTCGTTTGGTTTCCTAACGATTTGTTGAGTGAACCGTTATCACCCATCTTCTTTAAGTTCAAACTTTGATCCAGTGTACCTGATGGGGGACCTATCGATTCGTTCCTTGGAGAAACAACTCGTGAAGTCACCCGTTGCTCCCCTATTTTCTACAGTTCTCTTCATGAATTGGCTAAACGAGTCTTCAAGTTAGACGACGACTCGTTCTGTGATTTTTCTGCACCAGAACTGAAGTTTCAGTTTTTGGTTCCAACTTCAGATTTTCCATTTTATTCACCTGCACCCATCAACAAACATTAACACTAACTTTTTCTTACATTTACACCTTGTATTGCCTCCCAAGAAGCACTTGATTTAACGTCGCGACACAACATGGGTGTTTTGGATACTCAAACTTCACCAAAACACCTCCATGGGTTGCCTCTCATGCAGCGCCTAATTTAACGTCGCGGCACGACGCAAGTTACTTGAGTTACTCAAACTTCACTCAAAGTCCACAGGTCTACCAGTTTGAGATCTTCGCTTCTCCCCAAATAAGCTTTGACCCGATGACCATTTACCTTGAACCGCTTTCCTTCCCAGTTTTCCAATTCGATTGCCCCATGGGAGAATACTTGAACCACTCGATAAGGTCCCAGACACTTAGACTTCAACTTTCCAGGAAACAATCGAAGTAAAGAATTAAAAAAAGTACCATATCACCCGGACTGAATTCTCTTTTCTCGATTTTTCGGTTGCGCTGAATTTTCATTATTAGCATGTAAATTTCAGAATTCTCATAGGATTTCAAACAAAATTCATCTAACTCATTCAACTGATCAAGACTCAAGTTCGCAGCTTCGTTCCAACCCAGGTTCAACTTCTTGAGCGCCCACATAGCTTTATGCTCGAGTTCGACCGAGAGATGATATGTTTTACCATAAACAAGCTGATACGAAGACATACCTATAGGAGTCTTGAAAGCGGTCTGATAGTCCCATAAAGCATCATCTAGCTTTCTTGCCCAATCTGTCTGGTTTGCATTCACAGTCTTTGCTAAAATAGTCTTTATCTCCCTGTTGGTGACTTCAACCTGCCCACTAGACTGCGGATGATAGGGTGTGGCCACCCTGTGTTTGACCCCATATTTTTCTAATAAAGAGCGAAACAACCGATTGCAGAAATGAAAACCCCCATCACTAATGATGGCTTTGGGGGTCCCGAATCTTGCAAATATATTCCTCTTCAAGAACTCCGTGACACTCTTCCCTTCATTGTTTGGCAAAGCAACCACTTCCACCCTTTTGAAACGTAGTCAACAACAACAAGTATATACTTCATCCCGCTTGAGCTCACAAATGGTCCCATGAAATCAATGCCCCATACATCAAATAGCTCAATAACGATGATGGGAGTAAGAGGAAGCTCGTGCCTCCTTGATATGCCTCCTTGTCTTTGACATGCATCACATGCTTTTGTAAAATTGTGTGCATCCTGGTGAATGATTGACCAATAGTACCCACATTGTAGAATTTTGTGGGCTGTGCGGATCCCGCTATGGTGTCTTCCAACAGGGGATGAGTGGCAGACCTCCAATATGCTCAGTATCTCTACCTCGGGCATGCATCTCCGAATAACCCCATCAGCACATATGCGGAATAAGTAGGGATCATCCCAGAAGAATTTCTGCACATCAGACATAAACTTTCTTCTCTGGTGAAAAGATAAATGCTCCGGCACAACATCACTCACCAGATAATTAACAAAGTATGCAAACCATGGGATGAGACCTTGAGATGTCGCTAGAACCTACTCTTCTGGAAATGCATCATCTATATCAAGCTCATTTTTAAGTGTTGCGTCAGGCTCTAATCTGGATAAGTGGTCTGCAACCTGATTTTCAGTCCCTTTTCGATCTTTTACCTCAAACTTGAACTCTTGTAACAGCAAAACCCATCGAATCAACCGTGGCTTGGCATTTTTATTTTCCATCAGATATCTCATAGTTGCATGGTATGTGTGGACTATCACCTTGGTTTCGATAAAGTACTCCTGAAACTTCTCAAATGCAAAAACTACAGCCAACAACTCCTATTCTATCACGATATAATTTTTCTGAGCTGCATTAAGAGCCTTGATAGCATAATAAATTGGATGAAAAATCTTTTCACGCCTTTTCCCCAACATAGCTCCTAAGGCCACACTGCTAGCGTCGCACATCGCTTCAAAAGGCAAAGACCAGTCAGGTTCCACGATAATGGGGGCCGTGGTCAATCTCTCTTTTAAACATTCAAAAGCCTTCATACATGCCTCATCAAAAACAAACTTCACCTCCTTCTCGAGTATCTTACACAATGGATGTGCAATTTTGGAAAAGTCCCTGATGAATCTTCACGTAGAATCCTGCATGGCCCAAAAAGTTTCGAACACCTTTCACAGAAATTGGAGGTGGTAGACTAGCAATCACTTCAATCTTGGCCCGGTCTACTTCCATACCCTTACCGAAAATCTTGTGGCCTAGCATTATTCCTTCCTTCACCATGAAATGTCATTTTTTCCAGTTAAGCACCAAATTTGTCTCTTCGCATCTCTGAAGCACCTTGCTCAAATGAGCCAAACAGTCCTCAAATGAGTCACCCACCACAGAAAAATCATCCATGAAGACTTCAATGATGTCTTCCACCATGTCAGAAAATATAGACATCATGCAATGCTGAAAAGTGGTGGATGCATTATATAACCCGAACAACATCCTCTTAAAAGAAAATGCACCAAATAGGCAAGTGAATGTGGTCTTCTCTTGGTCTTCAGGGGCTATGAGAATCTAATTGTACACTGAATACCCATAAAGGAAACAATACCATCTTTTACCTGCAAGTCTGTCTAGCATTTGGTCCATGAAAGGCATCGGAAAGTGATCTTTCTGTGCCCACCGGTTCAGCTTTCTGTAATCCATGCATACTCTCTAATCGATGACTGGTCTTAGAGGAATAAGCTCATTGTTTGCATTTGGGACCATCGTGATTCCTTCCTTTTTTGGTACACACTGGACTAGGCTCACCCATTTGTTGTTTGCAATAAGATAAACCACACCTACATCCAACCACTTTATGATTTCCTTCTTGACCACCTCTTGCACAGGTGGATTCAACCTACGCTGATGTTCAATACTTGGAATGCAATCTGGTTCTAGATGGATCTTGTGAGTGCAAATACCCACTGAGATTCCAATAATATCTATAATGATCCACCCAATGACTTTTTTATATCTCTTTAAGACGGAGACCAAAGCCTCCACTTGCCATTCCTGCAAGTCAGCTGCAACAATGGCCGGTAATGTGTTACTGACTCCCAAGAATACATACTATAAATGGGATGGGAGTGCTTTGATCTCCAACATTGGAGGATCCTCAATAGATGGCTTGGCTGGTGAGGTCACCCAATTTTTTAAATCAAGATCGATGTTCTTTGGAGTGTGAGAATATGACTCCATGCCAGCAAGTGCATTTACAATCTCCTCACTCCCATGAATCTCCTCAGCCTCATTGCCCATTAGAATAGCTACTAAGTCATCCAGAAACAAAGATTCCTCCATGGGCTAAACCTGTTAAGTATAAAACAAAACAAAGAAAAAAATAAAAAGGAAATAAGAACCAACAGTAAAGTTAACACAATTAACAAAAGCCTTAGCCATAGTCCCCGGTAACGGCGCCACTTTTTGATAATGCTCAAACTACACTTCCAACGAAGTATGAAGCGGACGTTGTCAATAAAGAACCGAACTAGAGTTTGGGGTCGATCCCACACGGAATATGGAAGGATGTAGAAGAATGCTAGTGCTTAAACTTTTTAGTTAATTATTTTCTAATAAGGGGGATTTGTAAAGTAATAAATAGCAAAGTTGAGAAATTATGAAGGTTGATTCCAAATTAATGCAATTAACTAGAGTAATTGTTCCCCATTACTTCATAACCACAACGCGTTTTATATTAGTGATCTATTCCAGTGCTTAGCATGCAATATTGGTAAGTTAGGTTCACCTAAATTGTTGGTCCCCGATCTATATGATTTTCACCATGGAACTTGGTTCGTCTACGGGTGTACTTTAGTTGAACCTTACCCTTAATATCAAATTAGCTCTCCCCGAACAAGTTCAAGCTATTAGATGAGGGTTGATAGCGTCAAATCTCCGTTGTTAATCCCTTTTCCCATTCACTACCTCCTTGGCCCGGTAAGTAAGAATAAGGCAAGTTCTAACGTTTGCAACCGTCAAAAATTAATTAAAACGAAGGAAGAAACAATACATGCATAAACTCCGTTCAAGAATCACTAAGTATTTTACCTATGTGTGTTAATTTGCCATGGTTCCCACAACCCTAGTTTATGGGTTTAGATACTCATGTTCAATTACAAAATATTAAAGAAATCATAATTGCAACTTACAAATTATTGAAGAATAAAAACCACGTAAATTGAATAAAATTCCAATGTTGCTTTCATTTCTTGAATCAAGAACAATTGTACGCAAATTCTCTCAAGAATAGCCTCAAAAATCATTCCAGATCCTCTCTCCCATCCTCCCTTAAAAATAAACCTAAATTGGGTATTTATAGTTCCAAGAAATCCTTTTCCTAAATAAAATTGGAAACCAGGTCGGCAGTGGCAATGGGCTAGGTGACGGGTCGTTAGGCCCTCTGAAGAGTCGTGCCTTTCTTAAAACAGTCATCCTCAGCAACATACCCAGGCTTGGCAAGGGGTCACCTAACGACTCATCATGCCTAAACACGAGTTGTTAGGTCCCTCGTAGACTGACTCCTTCAGAAATCCAGTGCACTCCACAGATGGTTTCAGTGGCCTGCCAATGAGTCGTTCCTTCATGTGATGACTCGTGATGTCTATCGTCAACTTCACTGGCTAATTTGTTGGAATTTTCTCTTTGATTCCCAATGATTGACCTCACGACTCGTTACCAGATGTAATGAGTCATTCCTCCAAGTCGTCAAGTACACTGCCTTGTATCTTCCAAACTTCATCTTTTTCCCATGCCTCACGTGACGGGTCGTGCCTCCTGCCAATAACTCGTTAGGTGCCTGGAAGTCACCTTTCAGTTGTTTTCAGCATTAATTTGTTCAAATTCACTTCCAAACCTGTTTCCTTGCACATTAAACACAAAATACCTTATACCCATATAAACATACCTGGAATGTGCATAATTTCTTGGTTTCGAAAGTGCCATAAAATCACGGCACATCAGAGATAATACATTTGATAATCAAATTCTTTACATCAAGCCTATACTTATATACAATGATTAGTTGAGTTGTTGATATCAAATACAACACATACTAGCTAAAGAAGTATACTTTAACTACTATACAAGAGTCCCAGTCTAACTATGCTATCTAGTAATAGTTGAGACTAAGTAGGAGTAGTAGTGCATCTAGAAGCAGTAGCTCATATGTCTTAACACTTCTCCTCAAGATGGAGATTAGGTGGACTGCATACTCCTAAATCCGACAAAGTCCTACTTTGTCAATGCCTTGGTACAAATATTATCTAGTTGATCCTTTGAATGCACAAATTGTGTCACAAGTTGTCCTCTTAACACTTTCTCCCCAACAAAATGATAATCTATTTCTACATGTTTAGTTCTAGCATATAAAATAGGATTAATAGTCATGTACAATGTATTAATGTTATCACAAAATAGTGTTGGTGTTGTTTCTAGATAGACACCAATATCTCTTAGAATGTAGGTTATCCATGTGTTGTCGTAGCTAAAGCCCTGTATTCTGCTTCATCACTTGACCTTGATACTGTGGTTGCTTTTCGAAAGCCCAAGAAATGCAGTTTTCTCCTAAGTATACCGAATATCTTATAGTTAATCTTCTTGTTATTGCATATCCTCCCCAATCTGCATCTGAGAATCCATATAGTTTGAGAGGTGATCTTGCAAGCAGTCTTAAACCAAACTGAGATGTTCCCTTTACATACCCAAGGATTCTTTTTACAGCTTGAAGATGTTCATGGTTTGGAGCTTGTATAAATTGGCTAACCTAGTTTACTGCATGTGATATATCAGGACTGGTTAGGGTGAGATATTGAATACTCCTCCCACACAATACTTCAAAATGAGGGCACTTCAATTGACCCTCATATTCTCTGTTGTAGTCCATGCTTCTGTGCTAGTGGTGTACTAACAGATTTTGTAAGTGCCATGTCTGTCTTTTGTAGTAATTCATTTGCATACTTTTACCGACTCATATGCATACCTCCTTTGAAGTATTTCACTTCAATTCACAAAAAGAAGTGTATTGGTCCAAGGTCCTTCATAGAAAATTCATCTGCAAGTCTTCTAATCGTGTCTGTGATAAGTTCACTTAAACATCCAGGATTATTATATCATCCACATACAAAATAAGCAAAATAGTTCCCCTCCTACATTGTAGTGTGAAAAAAAGATGAATGTACTTTACTATATTTGAAACTAAGATGAAGTAAGTGGATACTAAACCTATCAAGCCAGGCCTTAGGTGTTGTTTAAGGCCATATAATGCCTTTTTGAGGAAACATGCATGGTTTGGATACTTGGGATCCACAAAATCAGGTAGTTGACTCATGTGCACTTCTTCTTGAATATGTTCATGCAGAAGGGCATTCTTCACATCTAGTTGTCTTATGGACCAATGCAAACTAACAACAACTGATAGAATCACTCTTACAGTAGTAGCCTTGACTACTGGATTGAAATTTTCTTCAAAATTAATACCTTCAAGTTGTGAGTATCCTCTTGCAACTAATATGACTTTATACCTATCTATGATCCCATTAAACTTTAACTTAATATTGACACCATTTTGAACCAACCACATTCATATATTTAGTTTTAGGTAAAAGAGTCCAGGTCTGATTTTTGTGAAAAATTTCTTCTTTCATTACTACATACCAATGTGGAGTAGTAAGTGCATGACTTACTATTTTAGCTCCATACTTGAATTCTCTGTTATCAATGAGGTATAAATGATAGGCATCTTCTTTTATTTCTGCCATGTCACCATATGATATCCCTCTGCATCTCCTCATGTATTCCTCTTCCAATATGAATCAGACACCACACTATTATTATGGTTAGTGAGAAACCATTTTGATAGATCAACTTGCAGTTGTATGCCCAGAGGATTATGAACTGCTATTCTAGACTCACTTGTTTGTTGGTTGCTCTCTAAGTTATCTATAATATGTACATCAATGTCCTCTTCACTGCCATGTTTTGAGGTATTCAAGTTTTGTTAATGCTCAGACTCAGATAGATCGGACTTAGATAGCTGATGATCATCATTTGTTGGTTCATCAATATCTATTGTTGGGGTGTATGCAGGTATAGTAGTAATAGCCTGAGCATCTTAACTTTCTAAAAGTACTTCCCCTAAAGTCATAGTGCCACTTAGATCATCAACTGATTTCTACGTATCATTAGGTGTTTCTTGCATATTTGAAAAGAATTCAAGAAAGATAGCTAGATTAGGTGAGGACATGTTGCTAGTAGACTGATCTACCTGAATATAAGGGAGATTCATTTATAAAAAGTGACATGTCTGGACACATGTACTCTCTTGGTTTATTGATGATAGCATTTGTACCCTTTGTGTAAACTGTTATACTCAATGAACACACATGGATATGTTTTAGGTGAAAACTTATCCTGTCTTTTTATATATAGGTAACATCTGCAACCAAACAGTTTTAGGCTATTCTACTTTGGAGAAGCACCATGTAGTTTCACAAATAGAATTTCATTCTTTAGTATTGAGGATGGAATTTTGTATATTAAGAACACAACAGTTAGGAAGGCTTCAACCCATAAGAATTGAGGTAGTTTAGCATGGAAAATAGAGTTAGGCCAGTCTTTACTATGTGCCTATGTTTCCTTTCAACTATGTGTCACATCCCAAAATACCCCCTAGACGTGACTGACACTCGCTAACACCACCGCCAGGCGAACCTATTTTTTCAAACACTTAACCCTTTTATATAAGCATTGAAATAGAATATATGCAACTCCAAACACATCAATAGTCATAAAAAAGAAATGACTATCCAACCAAAATCAAGTCTCAATTTATAATAAAGCACAAGACCGTTTATGTAGTGTATCTCTAGTCCAAATCCCACACTAAGACCATGAAGCATCTACTAAAGTTACATGATTTTAGTTGTCGGGCATGAAAACCCAAGGAAAAGAAAATATATATAAAGTTGAAATGATAGCCTCCACGAATCGATGCAAAGGCTCACCTCAACAACAGAATTGGCATGAACGGACTTGTCAGCCACTAGCCTCACCTCCCGTAACAGAATCTGCGTAGACATGCAAGTAAGGAGTGAGCTGTATATAAATATAACTCAGTAAGATCCTCGACCCGCCACTTTAATACCACTGGAACAAGTTTTAGAAAATGCAACCACAACGAGCACAAAAAAATAATATGCACAACAACATATTTCCAAAATATAAAACTCAGTAAAGTCCAAACAAATGTTCAACAAGANCTATATATATAGATATATATCTCAACACAACTCACACTCAGTAATTGTCAAACGACAGTGAAATAGATCAACCTAACACCCCGACTAGCCCTCGGCAGCATATATAATGCACCGACAGTATACTACAACAGCAAGTACAAGGCCCTTAACATGCTTAGGTAATGCATGCATGCCCCTAATAACTATATCATGACAACGAAGGAAGGATATCCATTGCCCCAACGCTATGGTACGAGACTACGCTACAACACAAATCAACTATGAAATAATTTTCCTTAAAAACATATTTTTCTCAAAGTAACATACATGTGGTTGGTGAAAGACTACCGTTTCTGCCAAGTACATGCCTATCCCAACACATGGACTAGGCAGATAAAATATAGTTTTTAAAACAGGTTTAAAAAGCAAGCACCAAAGCTTAAAGTCTCACTTACCTCAAATTTAAAACTCAAGCACACTATCAAATATTTCAGAACTATGCTCTCGGGCCTCCGTATCAGCTCAAACTACACAAACAACCAGGTTGATGATAGAAGTTTATGATTTACCTTGAAATGCCCTTTAGTGACTGAAACCATGGTACAGACATACAGTTCTACTTTTAAAACTCAAATTTCTATTTCAACTATGTGTGAATTAGTGTATTGGGAGACGAAATGTGTTATTAGTAAAATTCTGAAATTAAAGATTAGCTTAAATATCAAGATAACTCCTTCCAGCCAACAACTACAAACAAAATCTATACTGTTCACTCTGCAGAATAAAGTAACAAATAAAAACTACTATAGAATTTAGACTAGCTATTAAGCCTGAGTTTTCTGACCAAAATCTCTCGAAAAATGAGCTAAGAAATAATGCAGATTTATAAAACTAAAACTGGATAAAACTGAACTTTCTAGTAGTTTATGTACACAGTTATTCTCTTTCAAATTATGTTTTCAAAGTTGGTGCAACTTCAATCTTGGAGATTTTAGATTTAAAATTATATAGTCGCACTCTAGATCTTCAATGGAAAATTAAAAGAACAATAAGACTAGACAAGCAGTGCAGGTATGTAAAATAGCCACCCCTTCACCAATTTAATTTAATTCCTATTAGAAACGTCAATCACAAAGAACCAAGTTGATGATAGAAGTTTATGATTTACCTTGGAATGTCCTGTAGTGACTGAAACCATGGTACAAGCATACAGTTCTACTTTTACAACTAAAATTTCTTTTTCAACTATGTGTGAGTTAGTGTATTGGGAGACGAATGGTGTTGTTAGTAAAATTTCGAACTTAAAGATTACCTTAAGGATCAAAATAACTCTTWCCAGCCAACAACTACAAAAAAAAATCTCAACTGTTCACTCTGCAGAATAAAGTAACAAATAAAAACTACTACAGAATTTAGACCAGCAATTAAGCCTGAGTTTTCTGATCAAAATCTCCCGAAAAATGAGCTAAGAAACAATGCAGATTTATAAAACTAAAATTGGATAAAACTGAACTTTCTAGTAGTTTCCGTACACATTTATTCTCTTTCAAATTCCGTTTTCAAAGCTAATGCAACTTCAATTTTGGAGATTTTAGTTTTAAAATCATATAGTCGCACTCTAGTTCTTCAATGGATAATTAAAAGAATAATAAGACTAGACAAGCAGTGCAGGTATGTAAAATAGCCACCCCTTCACCAATTTAATTTGGTTCTTATTAGAAACATCAATCACAAAGAACCAGGTTGATGATAGAAGTTTATAATTTACCTTGGAATGTCCTTTAGAGACTGAAATCATGGTACAAACATACAGTTCTACTTTTACAACTCAAATTTCTATTTCAACTATGTGTGAGTTAGTGTATTGGGAGACGAAAGGTGTTGTTAGTAAAATTCTGAACTTAAAGATTAGCTTAAAGATCAAGATAACTCTTTCCAGCCAACAACTACACACAAAATCTCAACTGTTAACTCTGCAGAATAAAGTAACAAATAAAAACTTCTACATAATTTAGAACCAACTATTATGCCTGAGTTTTCTGACCAAAATCTCAAAAAAAATGATCTAGGAAACAATGAAGATTTATAAAACTAAAACTGGATAAAAATGAACTTTCTAGTAGTTTCTGTACATAGTTATTCTCTTTCAGATTCAGTTTTTAAAGCTGGTGCAACTTTAATTTTGGATATTTCAGTTTTAAAATTATTTAGTCGCACTCTAGTTCTTCAATGGATAATTTAAAGAACAATAAGACTAGACAAGCAGTGCAAGTATGTAAAATAGTCACCCCTTCACCAATTTAATTTAGTTCTTATTAGAAACATCAATCACAAAGAACCAGGTTGATGATAGAACTTTATGATTTACCTTGGAATGTCCTTTAGTGACTGAAACCATGGTACAACCATACAGTTCTACTTTTACAACTCAAATTTCTAATTCAACTATGTGTGAATTAGTGTATTGGGAGACGAAATGTGTTGTTAGTAAAATTCTGAACTTAAAGATTAGCTTAAAGATCAAGATAACTCTTTTCAGCCAACAACTACAAACAAAATCTAAACTGTTCAATCTACAGAATAAAGTAACAAATAAAAACTACTACAGAATTTAGACCAGCTATTAAATCTGAGTTTTCTGACCATAATCTCCCCAAAAATGAGCTAAGAAACAATGCAGATTTATAAAACTAAAACAGGATAAAACTAAACTTTCTAGTAGTTTCTATACACAGTTATTCTCTTTTAGATTCTTTTTTCAAAGCTGGTGCAACTTCAATTTTGGAGATTTCAATTTTAAATTTATTTAGTCTCACTCTAGTTCTTCAATGGATAATTAAAAGAACAATAAGACTAGACAAACAGTGAAGGTATGTGATATAGTCACCCCTTCACCAATTTAATTTAGTTCTTATTAGAAACGTAATTAAAAAAGAACCAGGTTGATGATAGAAGTTTATGATTTACCTTGGAATGTCCTTTAGTGACTGAAACCATGGTACAAGCATACAGTTCTACTTTTACAACTAAAATTTCTTTTTCAACTATGTGTGAGTTAGTGTATTGGGAGACGAATGGTGT